>CAJQUW010005410.1:0-15000 GCA_907163375.1 Prostheceraeus crozeri | reverse complement strand
GGGGGGGGGTGGGGGTGGGGGGGTGGGGGGGGTGGGGGTTGGGGGGGGGTGGGTGGGGGGGGTGGGTGGGGGTGGTGGGGGGTGGGGGGTGGGTGGGGTGGGGGTGGGGTGGGGGGGTGGGGTGGGGGGGGGTGTGGGGGGTGTGGTGGGGGGGGGGTGGGGGTGGGGGGGGGTGGGGGGGGGGGGGGTGGGGGGGTGGTGGGGGGGTGGGGGGGTTGGGGTGGGGTGGGGGGTGGGGGGGGGGTGGGGTGTGGGGTGGGGGGTGGTGTGGGGGGGGTGGGGGGTGGGTGGGGGTGTGGGGGTGGGGGGGGGTGGGGGGGGGGTGGGGGGGGTGGGGTGGGGGTTGGGGGTGGGGGGGGTGTGGGTGGGGTGTGGGGGGGGTGGGGTGGGGTGGGGGGTGGGGGTGGGGGTGGTGTGGTGGGGGGGGGTGGGTGGGTGGGGGGTGGGGGGTGTGGGGGGGTGGGGGGGGGGGGTGGGGGTGGGGGGTGGGTGGGGGGGGTGGGGGGTGGGGTGGGGTGGGGGGTGGTGGGGGTTGGGGGGTGGTGGGGGTGGGGGTGGGGGGGGTGGTGGGGTGGGGGGGTGGGTGGGGGTGGGGGTGGGGTGGGGGGGTGGTGGGGGGTGGGGGTGGGGGGTGGGGGTGTGTGGGTGGGGTGGGGGGGGGGGGTGGGGGGGTGGGGGGGGTGGTGGGTGTGGGTGGGGGGGGGTGGGTGGGGGGGGTGTGGGGGTGGGGGGTGGGTGTGGTGGGGGGTGGGGGTGGGGTGGGGGGGGGTGGGGGGGTGGTGTGGGGGTGGGGTGGTTGGTGGGGGTGGGGGTGGGGGTGGGTGTGGGGGGGTGGGTGGGGGGGTGGGTGGGGGGTGGTGGGGTGGTGGGTGGGGGTGTGGGGGTGGGGGGGGGGTGGGGGGGGGGTGGTGTGGGGGTGGTGGTGGGGGTGGGGGGGTGGGGGGGTGTGGTGGGGGGGTGTGGGTTGGGGGGTGGGGGGTGGGTGGGGGGGGTGGGGGGGGGGGGTGTGTGGGGTGGGGTGGGTGGGGTGGGGGGGGTGTGGGGGGGGGGGGGTTTGTGGGGGGGTGGGTTTTGTGTGGGGTGGGGGTGGGTTTGGGGTGTTGTGGGGGGGGTGGGTTGTTGTTGTGGGGGGGGTTGTTGGGTGGTGGTTTTGTTGGGGGGTTGGGGGGTGTGGGTGGTGGGTGTTGTTGGGGGTGTGTTTTGTTGGGGGTTGGGTGGGTGTGGTGGGGTGGGTTGTGGGGTTGGGGGGTTGGTGGGGGGGTGTTGGGTGGGGGGGTTGGGGGGGTGGGGTGGGGTTGTGGGTGGGGGGGGGGTGGGGGTTGTGTTTGGGGTTGTGGTGTTTGGGGGGGTTTGGGGTGGGTGGGTTCCCGGCTTCCACACAAGAAACATACGGGACGAAGCCAGTTACGTTTTTGCCGTTTTCAGTGCTAAAATTCACTTGCAGATACGATCAAGGCAATGCCTAATGTGAAGCTTAATTTTGACATGCCATACCAGCAGTTTTTCAACTTTTTAAAAAAAGGCAAATGTTGCATGACATACATTCAAACAGAAAATACGAAAATACGCAAATAAACAGCATTTCTGATTTTATTGCCATTTCAACTATAAATAAAGAGTTTCGATACAACATTAGTTTCTTATTGTGTACAAGAAAACTATATGGAAACAATGCTACTGAGGGAGGCAGAAATGTGAACACAGAAGTGATTAAACATTAAATAAAGTGTATTTTCTTATTTATATATAATGCTTTGTTGATAAATCGAAATACAAAATAGCTTTCTTGGTGAGATGTGTACAGAAGAAATCACGTTTCGGAAGAAAATCTGACAAATGACTTGTAGAACGCAGGTTTACAAAACGGCATCAACAATTTGCGAGAGTGTCTTGCATGCCTATTTGGCGCACGAACAATAAAAAAAGATGTGAGAGGATGACAGTGTGCGTGATTAGCAACTTCTCGAATCTATTTGACACAGCCTCGATCAAGTCTGACTTTCAGTGGAAGCTTAATGGTGATGAATCCCCAACGCTTGACGATGCGCTCCAAACAATCGAGTTTCGTAAGCAATTTCGTAGGGATGTCACAAATAACAGGCCAACGAAATGAAATTCTGGAGTATACAAATGAAATGTAAGCTTGCCATATGATGCAGCTGTCATTGCCATTGACTGAAAAGCGTTTAACCAATGACAAGGCACGACAACACCTCTGATATAAAGAGGAAAATTCACGATTCCATGAACAAATAGTATTTTAGTTCATATAGTCATAGCATTTTAAATACATAAACAATTCACATTTGGTGACAAGAAAATTACTGAATTGTTTCAAATATTTATATAGTTGACATCTTCATGCCACGACGAAATAGAATCGAATTCTCTCAGTCGTAGAAAGCAAAAGATACAAATAAAACAATATACAACATAAACCAAAAAAGTTTTATTATACATTTCAGAGATCAACATTAACCAAATATCATGAAATTGATTATTACATAATAAGTTATGGAAATACAATTGCAGATATACACATTTATTTATACATCCTGTTATGGATTCTGAAATATATTAAGAATCCGTCATTGTTCTTAATGAGGAGGTAATGAGTCCTGACATAACGAGTTGAACAATCAAATGACTGAACACCGATAGAAGTTAATATACTAAAAACTAGTGGAAATGGAAAAAAAGCACCTTTCATTAAAATTGCCAATACTGTAGATACGAAAAACAAACACCAAAATCACATACGGAGTTCATTGAGTCACTCATCGAAGTGAAGGTTGTGCACTATGTTTCGCCACTTTCTCAGTCTCTTGCTATGAATTCGTTAGGATAACGAAAAAACTAGATGAAATGAAACGTTAAATCAAATCAGATATCAGGTATTTGAAAAGCAGGCTACCAATAGTCAGTTATACATAACGCCCCTAGGTAGTAAGGATGAAAGATTCAATGATTGTCACAGTATGGGTTTTGACGATATTCACCAACAACATATATTAAAATTCGCTGTTTGTGTCAGCAACTATCATTATCTGTAAAGGGGCTATCGGTTTTGTCCGGTTTTTGGATAAAAAAAAATAATCAGGTCACATTGCATTTAGACAAGCCAAAATCAATACTACGGTAGGTGAAAAACCAATGACACAGATTAAAGTCCTTTGTTAACTTAATATTTTTTCTTGGCCTTTCACATACTTTTATGATTTTTACCTGTCTTCTAATGTCACGTTATATGATTGAATTTATCTCATTTTTGTAATAAACAGAGAATGACTTTTTGCGCATCTTTGGTTGGGCAGATGCAAAAATTGTTTACTTTCACTACATCAACAAATAAAACTTTGTTCAGGCAGTCGAGGAGAAAGAAAGAGAGCATTATGCATGCAAGCGCACTAATAATTACTGTAATGAATTTTTGAAGTGATTATTATGCAATATCGGGTCTGCTATCAGACGTTACAAAAGTCATTGGGATGAGATTTGCATTTCGATTTGAAAATCACAAACCAGGTTTTAATGCGACAATGTATATAGTGAACGATAATCAGATCTGCTTATTGTTTACTTCTATGTCTGCTGCGAAAGAAAAACTGTCAATTTTTTTATAAAAAATTCATATTTATTTAAATATTTTAAACTAAAAACGAAAAGTGTTGGGTCGATTCGATTTCATGTAATTATTGGACATATTTCAGGACAAAGTTACAATGCAGATAAAACATTTAAATACATCATTGAGAAACCTTGTCAAGCTAAAAGAACTCATGGCAAATTGCGTCTAAAACCACCAGAATTGAGTACATGCTAAAAAACAATACAATAGAAACTGATTTGCATTTACCAATTCCGTCTGAATCTGCGGATTCATCAAAAGTTTTAAAAACAATAAAAATTGGACACTGAAGACTCGTTTGGTTCATCAAGGTTGAAACAATTGATTTGTTTCATGATCAGACTTCAGCAGTGCGCGTGTCTTTGTGCGGAATAACTATCTGGAAATTGTCATAGCTTTTCTATGAACGGTGTTTGGTTTATCTCGTATCTTTAGGTCTACTATGTATAGTAGTCTAGTATAATTAGTCTACTTTCAGTGTTTTCATGAATTCTGGTGGTAAAGTGTCTACGAGTCTCGCCAATATAGCAATTGTTCACATTTTGCCACATTTAAATTTGATTTGTATAACATTACTAGAGGCGAAACTCCATAGGCATCTTTGTTCGGAAACAATTTTCTCGTTTTGAAAGTAATCGAAGGCGACAGATAATTTGCAAGTGTCGGGCAAGTATGCGAATGACGAATTCGTGAACAGTTTTGCGAGTTTGCTTTTCCTTTTTTCTTGTTGTACGGTAATCGCAATATAGCGATCACGCGTCCAAATCATCATCATTTTGACCATTACTAGGTCCGGAATTCATAAAGAATTGTGTCTCTAATTTTCTAGATGATTAGTATGGAAAACCATTGTTAATATACAATAGGGGATTGCGATCGATTTTTTTACAGCATCCTCACGCAAATATTATTGATTTTGCTAGACGTGCCTCAGCTTAAGCACGATAATGAGGTGTAAATATCAGCAGTTTTGTGCTCCTGATTCGACAAAGGTTTGCAAACGATTCGTAAATAATCAGATTTCCCATCAAATTGATCGTAAATCAGATTCATTTTGTATTGGCTCTTGACATAAAGGAAAGGAACATAAACAGGAGCGAACATAAATACCGGGTGTTGGTGTCTTTCAAAGTCCATTCAGTCTCAAATTTATCTTGCATTTTTTGTGTAACAATAACGGCGAGAACAATTTGATTTGCTTTTCTTGTTCATTTTCCATGTGTAAATTGAATACTTTTAATTAGGCAAAAAATCAAATAGTCGAAAAATTCCACACTTCAAGTTTGTTTTTGGCAGACTAGCAAAACATTTTTATTTAAATATGTTTTCAAAATTTCATTATTAAAATATGATTGAATACATAATATATATTTAAATTTTTATTTAAAAAATCATTTTCATTTCATTACCAGATTATCATTATAAGGCAACCCAAAGTCGTAAACCCAAATGAAGCAATATTGAATTTATTCCTTTATTACGTACCTTGCAACCTGCCACTTGAAAATGGGGTGTGCCGTATTCTATAGATCATTTCCCATTGTGTAAAGTAAGTACACAACTTCATTAGTCTACATGGAAATGACTTGCGGATGAGTATCACCGTTATATTGACTGCTACACATGGTAATCATTTTTAAAGTGCACAGTCAATTCACTTTCAACAATTACTACGTCGCAGATTTCATAGTTTTACAAGTCGAATATGTGCAAGCCTCAGATCATGTGCATGTAACATGTTATCAGGAGTAGCTCGTTAATATGTTTGATTAGTAACTAATTATAACTTCAGTTCAAGAGCACACGTACTCCACTTTAATTTTCACTCGATTTTTATTATCAGGGAGGATTAGTTACGCATTGCTTCTATTTTTTATGCTCCCTATACCTTCTCACTATTTCTTCACTTTTCCATATAACTTTCCATTCTCTTTTGTTTATTACTGCGTTTAGTCGTCTTTTTGTATAGTTATTTATCTTTCCCTAGATCAGTTTTAAATCACTAATCTATTTTTTTCATTTTCACTTTCTTTGTCTATTAAGTTTTTTTGAGGACAACGTGATGGTGCCTACTGCCCTGCTCTTCCCTCAACACTTTGTTCAACAAAGAACTAATTGCACTGAATTTCATTAGACATATCGGTTGGTTTTATAATATCGTTGCCTTGAACAAACAACCGTTCTATTATCCATAAAACTATATTTAATGTCATAATCAGATTGAAATACTTAATGATGGTGACTAGATAGCATGTAGTGGAATACTTCCACTTAGAAAATAAGAGAATATTCAGTAGTTTTCTATGGTATTGCATAGGTAGTCTCAACAGTCATAAACGGGTTTCAAATTTAGCGCTACAAATTTCATTTTTCATTCATGCTCTAGGAGTCTATCTGATTAACGTGATTCTTACACTGGTTGTGAACATTTCTTCAACGCCTGATATCAAACATTTTCTTCGGATATTTTCTATAATAGCCTTTGTAATCACACAGTAGATGAAGCTTAGAAAATTACCTCAATGAATATTAGACTGTACGTACAATTTATAGCACAATTACTTAATTGCAGTGCTTATTACAGAAGTGCTTTAATGATTTCGTCGATAAGAGCAGAAACAAATCAAATTATAATTGATCCTGTTAATTAATAAATGTAATTTAGAAATAAATTTTTATTGATTTTGTAAGATTTATCTGTTGGATTTTGCTGATTTCATATTGAATTATGCTGTGTTTATATTGATACTGAATTCATAATTACTGATAATATTTAACCTGTTAAGGATGGAGGACGAGCTCGTCCTTGCTATTCAACTGCCGAGTTGAGCACATGAGAAAATCAGTCTATAAGTGCCGAGGACGAGGTGCGCCACCTGGGCAGATTTGGCATTTAAAAATAGGACGAGATGAGCTAACCTGTCCTCAAGAGGCTAAATATATCTTTATATTGAACCGCCGGGAGTTGTTAGTGGAAAAGTGGCAAAGCAATTTCTATTCTGGATATTGGAATAACCTTTCATTAGTGAAGTCATAACCAGAGGGAATTTCTGAATATTCATCTGAGAAACAGAAATTGCTGCTCGAGCAATTAGTTTGGCAAAATATATTCTCGTAGACTGATTGTGACGTCATAGAATTTAACTCAATTGTCCTGATTGCACGATACAGTTAGATTTTTAGCAGTTAGAATATTGATTCTCTTAAAATTCGGCATGTAGTAGGAACAGCCAGCTTCCACTATTTGCTTCTCAGTGTCAGCGTCCCTAATTATCGACTTACAGATGTGCGTGAAAAAATGAATCTAGCACTATTGATACTATAATTATACACTTCATGATCAACGGCTATGAATATATTCTCATTGTTGCGACCTTCATTATATTGATGTCGAATATCTTTCAGATTTGCCATCTAACAAATGGTGTTGTAACATGACCGACCAACCCCACATTCGTCACTGCCTCAACTGAGTGGATGGAATTCTGATAGATTATTAGCATCAGATTTCCATTTTCAGTATTGGCTCTTGACATTGATCAACTGGCTTCAACAAAGACAACAACACCCAAAGATAATGGACGGTTTTTGATAATACTGTCCTGGTGAATTGATTTCTTCCAAAAGTTCAAAGTAAGTTCAATTATTATAAATGAAAGATAAACACATTCGTCAATTTCTTGACTGCGTGGATGGAATTAGATGCTTTTGTAAATTATGTTTTGCTGCACACAAAAGCAAATGTTGCTCTCAATTTTAGTCTGCCGAAAAACCAAGCAGAGAGAGAGTATGTACTGATGTGATAATGAAAAAGAAGTCATGACAGCAGCATGCTGCTAGGAAGATATCGTTTGTGACTCCAATCAAGATGCTATTACGAAATAAAAGCTATGTTTCCTCATAATTGATGCTTGTTTTCTTGCACAAAGTGGATCTGCTATGCTAGGTTATGTATCGGCAGATGCCAAAGCTAGCATTGATTTGCAGCTTCGCTTGTAATCTGTCAGTTTTTAAGCAAATCCCACCAACATTACCAATAGTTGTTAATCGATCACTAATTGTTAAAGAAAAGGGAGCAGATAGCACGAAGGCATCTACTATTCGAAGCAGAACTGTAAGTCTAGATTCAAGCATTATTACCATAGCTCCACAAAAATCATGCTTCAATTTCGCGCACTAGATTTCTGTTGCTGCATCAGTGATATCATAATCATAGAGACAAGCAAGCAAGGAAATTACGTCTTTCAACAAATTAGTATTGAATCTGTATTTTGTGAATAAATAAAATTTTTGCGAATAAAAAATTTGAGGGATGAGTCATGATAATGTGGCGACTTTATGGACAATTTGAAATGATTGTTTCCTTCAATTGCTCTATAATGCCTTCTTCCACCAGTTTCCATGTTTCATCATAAATTCGCTTCCGGTTGAGGTACCTTCGACTTCTATACTGCAGCAAGTTATAGACTTATTGCATACTACTGCTGTCTTGTCCTCAACGAGTAGTACACATTTTGAGGAGTAGTTTCCAAATTTCGCGAGTTTACAGTCTTTATATACAATTGGATTATGTTGGATTGCGATTGGGTGGGATGGGGATTTGGATATGATTGGATTGTGGATATATTGTGTGGGTGGTGGTTTTTGAGTGTGTTGGATGCATTGTTTGGAGTAAGGTTGAAAGTGTATGGGTGGGGATTTTTGTGTAGGGTATGGGAATTGTGTGGTGCTTGAGTAGGATTGGTATTTGTTGTTGTGTGCATTGTGGATTGTGATTGATATGGGTGTTGGATTGGATTACCAATTGGCCATTGGGGTTGGTGATTGAATCTGTTTTGGTATTTGAGGTTGACTTGAATGGGGGTGGTGGGAGTTTGTGTTTGTAATTGGGTGGTCTGTTGGATGGGGTGGACTATGTTGGGATTGTCTGTTGTTGGTTGTAGTGGTTGGGGTTGTTGATTGCTTGTTGGGATTGTTGGTTGGGTGGGTGGATTGTTGGGGGATTGGTGTTGAGCATTGGATTGATTTTTGATGATTGTTGCTATGTTGAAGAGCGGATTGGTGGGGTCTGGTTGTGAATTGGGTCTGGGTTGTGATTGGTGGATGGTGGATTGGATTGGTTGTTGTGGGATGATATATATTTGGTCCATTGGGTGGGTTGGGTTGTTGTGGGATTTAGTTTGTTGGTGGTGTGGTGTGGCTTTGTATAGACTCTGTGCCCATTGGCCATTTGGTCTGTGGGAGTGAATTGTTGGGATTGCTTGGGAGTTGGATTAGGTGTTTATAATGCTAGATTGGGGATGGGGTGGTTATTGTTGGGTTGGATTGCTGATGTGTTGATGTTGATTGCATTGGTATTGTGATTGGATTGTAGAGATAGGTTGATTGAGGGATTTTGGTTGCATCAATCCATGATTGATGTTTATTTAGGTGTGGATTGGATTGTATATGTGGATATTGGTTGAATGAATTTATAGGTGGTGTTGTGATTGCCATGAATGGATTGATTGTTGGTTGTGGGCCAATGTGATTGTGTTTGAATGGTTGTACTGAGGTGAGTAATGTTGAAATGGATGGGACTATGGCGTCCATTGGGATTGTTGATGGAAGTTGGGTGGGTTGTTGGTTTGGGTTGATTTTGTGAATAGAATTGATGTTGAAAGTGATTGAAAGTTGGTTTGTGATATGTTGATTGGTGTGTGGTGGTGGGGGGGGGGATTTGGGTGTTGGGATTTTGGGTGTGGGGCCATTTTTGTTGGGTGGTGGGATGGGGGTGGGAGTGTATGTTGTTGTGGGTGCATTGGTTGATTGGTTGGTGTTGTGGAAGTTGAATGTGGATTGTGGATGGTGGGTGTTGTGTTGGTGATTTGATGATCTAATACAGATCAATCAATTTTAAACTTGTTGAATTATTATCATTATTTTTAATTTAACATTGATAAAGTCCAAAGTCAATTAATGATATTATTATAAATTCAATATTATCATTAATGCAAAGTAATCAGTTTCAGGCAAGTATGTATGAATTTGGTAATTTAATAGATAAGTGGTATGTGGTGGACTGGCCAAGAGGAATAGTGTTCAGGTATAGTTTGTGTTGTGTGTGTAAAGTTAATTGTAGATATTGGGAGGGCGTGTTGGATTGGGGATGTATTTGGAAGATGTTTATTGAATTGACTTGGGCCCTTTGATGGAATGGGTGAAAGAAATTTGTTGTAGTGTGTATGTGTGACTAATTGTTGTGGAAAGTATTTGTGGATGGGTGTTGAATTTGTAGTTTGAATTTTGTAGAAATGTGTTTTAATAAGTGGTATTTGATTGTGTGTTTTGGTGGATTGTTGTTGATTGTATTGGATGTGATATTGGAAATATGTGGGTGCTGGGATGTTTGATTGGATTGTTGATTGATATGGATGTGTATGGTTATGCGTTATTGGTCATGTTGTAGTGTTATGATCATGATTGTTGTGGATTGGTGTGAGATTGTAGTTTATTGTAGGGTGTGTTCTTTGGTGATTGTATTGTGGGGATGGATGCTTAGAAGTTGCAGGTGGGTAAAGGTTGATATGTGTTGGTGGAGAATAATGTGTTGGTGATTTGAGGGGCCATTGTAATGTTGGGATTGTAGTGTGTGTTGTTTTGTTGTTGGGTGGATTGGTGTGGATATGGGATTTGGAATGGGCTGGGTTGGTATGTGGAATTGCCATAATGGATAGGGTGATTTGAAGGAGGTGCTTGTTTGTTGATACCATTTGTGTGTGCCAAGTGTTGTTGGTGATGGCTGGGTTGTTTGGATTTGCAATTGTTTGGGGCATAGTGTGGGATTGTTTAATATTTTTTTTTTGCTTGTTTGTTGGAGTTGTGAGGTTTGGATGTTGGTGATTGATATTGTATTGTGTTGTGGGTTGGTTTATGGTGGTTGTGGTTGTATGGTGGCTTGGTTGGGGGGATCTTGAGTTTGTTTTTTTGGTGGGTTGTTGTGGTTGTGGGGGTTGTGGTTGGGGGATTGGTGAATGGTGATAGATTGTGACTAGTGTATTTGTTTGCATTGGATATGTAGTGGGTTGATTGATTGGTTGGGGGGTTGGGTTGGGCTTAGGATGTTGGTGTTGGGTGGGTGGTGTGGTCCATTGGTGTGGATGTGATGTAATGTGTTGTGTGAATGGTGATTGATTGGGGATGGGTGCCTGGGGGGTTAGTGTATTTTGTGGTGATTGAATGTTATCCAATGAGGATATTGCGTATTGCCATTGGCGATTGGATTTGGTGATTGATTGATTAATGTGGTGGATTTTTATAAGTGGAGGGTGTGTGTTTTGTTGACCATTGATGTTGGGTTAAATGGGGTATTGTTGTGTGTGGAGTTGGGTGTATTGGAGTTTTGTGCATTGGCATATGGCGGTGGTTGGGGATGTTGGGATTGTGTGGTGGAATTTTGGTGGGTGGATTTGTGGTTGGTGAGGTGCTGGTGGTATTGGTATCTGGTTTGTATCTGTTGGGTTGGGTGGTGATTGGCTTGTGATTTGGGTTGATAGCTTGGTGATTCTTGGGTGGGGATTGTGTGTGGAATTTGATTGATTGATGTGGTTGAATTATGGGGATATGGATTGTGGTGTTGTGTGTTGGGTGGACCCCCAATTTTTATTTGGTGCTTGGATGGTCTGTTGGGATTGTTGGTTGTTGTGATTGGGTGTGGTTGGTTGGGTTGTGGGCGTGTGTGCGGGTTGATTGTGGTTGTGGGTGGGGGTTGGGGGGGATTGCTGGTTGTGATTTTGTTGGTGTGGGGGTTGGGAATAGTGGCCATCTGATGATTGGTGTTGCGGGGAATGGAATTGTGTATTGATTGTTGGTGACCATTGGGGGTGATTGAGGATTGTGGCTTTGTGTGATGTGTGCTTGGGTGTTGGTACATAGTGATTGATTGTTGGTTTGATTGTGCGTGTATTGGTGTGGGGTTTGGGGTGGATTGGGTTGGTGTTGGGTGTTTCTGATGGGTTTGTGTGTGATGTGGTTTGTTGTTGGATTTGTTGCATTTTGTTTGGGTTGTTGGGTTGGTGGGTTGTTTGGCTGTGTTGTGATTTGATGATTTGGTGGGTGTGTGGATATGGCTTGTATGGTTGGCTGTTGGTTGGGGTTGGTTGTTGAGTGTTTGATGGGGATTTGGGGGATTGTTTATTGATTTGGTGGGCATGGTTGTGATTGGGGGTTGGGGGTGAGTGTTGGGTTGTGATAGATTGATTAGATTTGGTGGTGTGTGTGTTGTTGTTGGTGATTGGGGTTGTTGTGGTTGGGGGTGGGCCATTTGTTGTTGATTGGGTGAATTTGATTAGAATGAAAGATAGGAGGATGAGTTGGTTTTGTCTGTGTTGGTGTATGAGATGTGGGGGTGGTGTGGGTGTTGCATTGAATGGGTCCATGCATTGATAGAATTTGTGGTGTTGTGATATTGGTTGAATTGATTGGGGAATGTGAATGGCCAGATGTTTTGCATTGGTTTGCTGTGAAGAGATGGTGTGATTAGGTGCTCCAATAATATGGATGATCATGTGTTGGGTTGGGTGATAATGGGGGTTGGTTTGCGGGTTATATACTGTTGCATTTGATGTTGAGTTGTTGGGATGTGTTATGATTGTGATTGCGTTTGTGGATTGGGTATTGATTGTTGGGTGTGTTGGGAGCTTGTGTGATTGGTCTAAGTATGTGACTCTGATTGAACCTGAGTAAGATGCTATTATGATTGGGATTCTGATGAGGTTAGTGTTATTTGGTATGGGTTTAGATTTTAATGGCTGGTTGTTGGATTGGTGGCGGTGTTGTAGTAGGGTGTGTGGGTAAGGGATATGCTTATTGGGTGTAACTGGGTGAATGTGGCTTGAAGGTAAGAATCCATAGTGTATTGATGTTTGTGCGTCCAATTGGTTAATGCATGGATGCGGGGATTGTGGTACTTGGGATTGGGCGCAACTGCTGTGGGGGCGTGATGTGTGATTTTGCCATTTGTTGTGGTTATGTTTTATGTGTGATATAATAGTCACCATAGGTCTGGTGTTGGAAAGGATGAAAGTAATTTGAGCAATGAGGGTGTTATTTAGTGATGATAATAGCATGTTCTCAATAGAACATGTATGTAGTTTTTTTCAATTAAAGGCCCAATTAGACCAAGAGAGGTAGAGTTAGAATTTTGTGCATTCATCTCGTGGATTGAATGAATGTGTAAGTTTTTATGGTATCAAATGTACAAGGGGTAGTAGATAGTGTAGATTAGATGAGTGACCACAAGTTAGAAAAGGAGTTGAAGTTGATAGAGGAAATTCATAGGCGAGTGTTTTGGAATGTGATAGACTGTTTATCCATGTGGCCGATGGTGTAGTATGTCAAAAATTGCTGTTGTAGGTTGTTATAGGAGTTGTGGATGATATGATTGGATTGTTGTGGTGTGAATGGTGGCGTCATCTGTATAGAGACCATTTTGCGATATTGATGGAGTCCAATGGACTGATTGAATTGGGCAATGGGTAAGGTTGTTGGTATGTGTGTGTTGGTAATTATTGTCATTGTTTGAGTGTTTGACCCAGTTTTGGTTGGGGTATGGCTTGTTGTTTATGTATTCGATTGATATGATTAATTGAGTGCTGTTGGCCATTATTTTGTTGCATTGGTGTGTGGTATTTGATTGTTGGTGGTTTTGAAATAAAAATCAATTCCATTGAGTTTGTGTGTAAATGAATATGATTGTTTGTTGAATGTATGTAGTTGATTAATTATTGTGGAATCAATTGTAGAGGTGTGAAAGTGAATGTTATAATGTGAAAGAGTTTAAGGCAAAGTGGATGATAAGTTAATGTTGTTAAATAAAGAATAAAGTATTTGATTTTGGTCTGAATGTGGAGTGTAGAATGGATTGGTAGTGTTTCTTGGTGTTTTGTGTATATAGTATAGGTAGTTCTGTTTTATGGGGGTGGAGCTTTGATATGGTACCATTTGGGTTATCTTGTTGTTTTATTTGAATATTGTACTGATGATGCTTGTGATGGAAAGATCAAGGTTATGGATTCGTAGTAGTGGAGTGGTTGGAATGAAGTTGTTTGGCATTGTTTGTTGTGGGGTGTGTGGGTTTGATTAGAAAGGTAGTAAATTGGTAGGTGATGGTGTTGTTTGTTGTTGATTGTTGTTGCATCAGTCCATTGGATTGGCAATTGTTGGTAATTTTGCGGGCTGTTATCCACTTTGAATTGTGCTTTGGGGTGGATTGAATGAGGATGTTGCTGCTGGTGTTGTGTGGTGTTGGTGTTCTTGTGGGGATTGATTTGGTGCTCATTGTTTTGCTTGTGGGGTGGGTGGTGATGGTGTGGATAAGAAAGTTGATGTTGTGTGGTAATGATGTGGCTGTTGGGTATTGAGGTGGTTTGTGTGGTTATTGTTGAGTTGAGTGTGTGTGTGTGGGTTTGTTTGTGGGATGGGGTTGTGTGGAGATGGTGTTGTTGGAGATTGGGGCTTGGGATTGGGGATTGTGATTGTGGTGATGTGTTGTGTGATTTGTGTTGTCCATTTTGATTGGGGTGGAATTGATTTGTGGACAGGATTGGGTTGTGAAATTGGGGATGTTGGGTGGTCAATTGTTGTGTGTGGTGGTGGTTGAGTGGCCATATTATTGCATGCTTGTGATCCATTGTGGATGTGTGTTGCTGGATTGTTTGTTGCATTTGTTGGGTTTGGATTGGGGGTTGGATGATTGGTTGGTTGTTGGATATGGTGGTTGGGTGTTGATTGTTTTTATTGTGATGTGGTTTTGTGAGGGTTGTGGTTTGGGTTTGTGTGGTTGGTTTGTTTGTGAGTTGGTAGCCCTGTGGGGATGTGTTTGTGATGTTTGGGATGTTGTTGTGTTTGTTATGATTGCTTGTGTGCATTGATTGTGGGGTGATATGTTTGTTGGTTGTGTGAATGATTGGATATGACTGATCTGGTGGGGGTTGGTTGATTGGATTATTTGGCATTGGTATGATTGGTTGATGGTTGCATAGTGGAATGTGATTGGATTGGATTGGATGGGGATCATTGGGGATTGAATGTGGCTGTTTGTTGGTGGTTTGTACTGGGGTGGGATGGTGGTGGGTGGTCCATCTGGTACCATTGTGTGTTAAGGCACCTGTGAATTTGTAGGTGTGTTTGTTGGTGGCCCATTGATAGGGCATTGATTGTTGTTGGATTGATTTGGATTGTTGTTGGATTGGTGGGGGGATTGGTGGGTTTTATTGGGGGTGGTGGTTGGGTGATGGATGTCCATTGAATGGTTGGGATTGTGGATGTTGGTTTGATGGTGTTATGTGTGTGGTTGTATTGGTTGTCTTTGCCTTTCAACCACTCAAGCTGAA
>CAJQUW010005409.1:0-169717 GCA_907163375.1 Prostheceraeus crozeri | reverse complement strand
TTCAAATTCACCATACCGAGCAGAATTTCCACGCTGAACCGAAATTCTGGCCTCCCGTATTTCCCATCGATGCTTCGTTTGGGCAGCCTAGCACACCAAAACGTCCCAAATTCTAACTCTGTCGTTTTTTCGAAAAAATGGGGGTATTTGAAAAAAAATTTTTGTCTCTCCGATTGACTTGAAACTCACCATACAGATAGAGAATTTCACGCTGATTCCAAATCTGAAATCCGTTTTCCAATCCGATGCTTCGTTTTGAAGCTACAGCCCAAAACGTCCCAAATTCTAACTCTGTCGTTTTCGCCAATGTCCCAAAATCTTAAATGGCGTCTCACATCTAAACGAAGACAGATATGAACAAGCCGTTTCTTTCAGTGAATTTGTCTCACTCTTACCTTTCAAACGAGCTATTGCACGACAAAATCCGTCCACTAGAAGCCAAGATCGAAGCTAGCTGTCCAGAGGGGGGGACGTCAGCGAAAATTTTTTCTCTCCGATTGCGTTCAAATTCACCATACCGATGCAGAATTTCACGCTGAATCCGAATCTGGCCTCCGTTTTCCCATCCGATGCTTCGTTTGGGCGCTACACACCAAAACGTCCCAAATTCTAACTCTGTCGTTTTTTCGAAAAATGTTGAAAATTTTTTCTCTCC
This sequence comes from Prostheceraeus crozeri, assembly GCA_907163375.1. Taxonomy (NCBI): domain Eukaryota; kingdom Metazoa; phylum Platyhelminthes; order Polycladida; family Euryleptidae; genus Prostheceraeus; species Prostheceraeus crozeri. The sequence goes on along the minus strand of CAJQUW010005409.1, from coordinate 169,062 downwards.
GATTGACTTGAAACTCACCATACAGATAGAGAATTTCACGCTGATTCCAAATCTGAAATCCGTTTTCCAATCCGATGCTTCGTTTTGAAGCTACAGCCCAAAACGTCCCAAATTCTAACTCTGTCGTTTTTTCGCCAATGTCCCAAAATCTTAAATGGCGTCTCACATCTAAACGAAGACAGATATGAACAAGCCGTTTGTTTCACTGAATTTGTCTCACTCTTACCTTTCAAACGAGCTATTGCACGACAAAATCCGTCCACTAGAAGCCAAGATCGAAGCTAGCTGTCCAGAGGGGGGACGTCAGCGAAAATTTTTTCTCTCCGATTGCGTTCAAATTCACCATACCGATGCAGAATTTCACGCTGAATCCGAATCTGGCCTCCGTTTTCCCATCCGTTGCTTCGTTTGGGCGCTACACACCAAAACGTCCCAAATTCTAACTCTGTCGTTTTTTCGAAAAATGTTGAAAATTTTTTCTCTCCGATTGACTTGAAACTCACCATACTGATAGGGAATTTCACGCTGATTCCAAATCTGAAATCCGTTTTGCAATCCGATGCTTCGTTTTGAAGCTACAGCCCAAAACGTCCCAAATTCTAACTCTGTCGTTTTTCACCAATGTCCCAAAATCTTAAATGGCGTCTCACATCTAAACGAAGACAGATATGAACAAGCCGTTTCTTTCAGTGAATTTGTCTCACTCTTACCTTTCAAACGAGCTATTGCACGACAAAATCCGTCCACTAGAAGCCAAGATCGAAGCTAGCGGTCCAGAGGGGGGGACGTCAGCGAAAATTTTTTCTCTCCGATTGCGTTCAAATTCACCATACCGATGCAGAATTTCACGCTGAATCCGAATCTGGCCTCCGTTTTCCCATCCGATGCTTCGTTTGGGCGCTACACACCAAAACGTCCCAAATTCTAACTCTGTCGTTTTTCGAAAAATGTTGAAAATTTTTTCTCTCCGATTGACTTGAAACTCACCATACAGATAGAGAATTTCACGCTGATTCCAAATCTGAAATCCGTTTTCCCATCCGATGCTTCGTTTTGAAGCTACAGCCCAAAACGTCCCAAATTCTAACTCTGTCGTTTTTCGCCAATGTCCCAAAATCTTAAATGGCGTCTCACATCTAAACGAAGACAGATATGAACAAGCCGTTTCTTTCACTGAATTTGTCTCACTCTTACCTTTCAAACGAGCTATTGCACGACAAAATCCGTCCACTAGAAGCCAAGATCGAAGCTAGCTGTCCAGAGGGGGGGGGACGTCAGCGAAAATTTTTTCTCTCCGATTGCGTTCAAATTCACCATACCGATGCAGAATTTCACGCTGAATCCGAATCTGGCCTCCGTTTTCCCATCCGATGCTTCGTTTGGGCGCTACACACCAAAACGTCCCAAATTCTAACTCTGTCGTTTTTTCGAAAAATGTTGAAAATTTTTTCTCTCCGATTGACTTGAAACTCACTTGAAACTCACCATACAGATAGAGAATTTCACGCTGATTCCAAATCTGAAATCCGTTTTCCAATCCGATGCTTCGTTTTGAAGCTACAGCCCAAAACGTCCCAAATTCTAACTCTGTCGTTTTTCGCCAATGTCCCAAAATCTTAAATGGCGTCTCACATCTAAACGAAGACAGATATGAACAAGCCGTTTCTTTCAGTGAATTTGTCTCACTCTTACCTTTCAAACGAGCTATTGCACGACAAAATCCGTCCACTAGAAGCCAAGATCGAAGCTAGCTGTCCAGAGGGGGGGGACGTCAGCGAAAATTTTTTCTCTCCGATTGCGTTCAAATTCACCATACCGATGCAGAATTTCACGCTGAATCCGAATCTGGCCTCCGTTTTCCCATCCGATGCTTCGTTTGGGCGCTACACACCAAAACGTCCCAAATTCTAACTCTGTCGTTTTTTCGAAAAATGTTGAAAATTTTTTCTCTCCGATTGACTTGAAACTCACCATACAGATAGAGAATTTCACGCTGATTCCAAATCTGAAATCCGTTTTCCAATCCGATGCTTCGTTTTGAAGCTACAGCCCAAAACGTCCCAAATTCTAACTCTGTCGTTTTTCGCCAATGTCCCAAAATCTTAAATGGCGTCTCACATCTAAACGAAGACAGATATGAACAAGCCGATTCTTTCACTGAATTTGTCTCACTCTTACCTTTCAAACGAGCTATTGCACGACAAAATCCGTCCACTAGAAGCCAAGATCGAAGCTAGCTGTCCAGAGGGGGGGGACGTCAGCGAAAATTTTTTCTCTCCGATTGCGTTCAAATTCACCATACCGATGCAGAATTTCACGCTGAATCCGAATCTGGCCTCCGTTTTCCCATCCGATGCTTCGTTTGGGCGCTACACACCAAAACGTCCCAAATTCTAACTCTGTCGTTTTTTCGAAAAATGTTGAAAATTTTTTCTCTCCGATTGACTTGAAACTCACCATACAGATAGAGAATTTCACGCTGATTCCAAATCTGAAATCCGTTTTCCAATCCGATGCTTCGTTTTGAAGCTACAGCCCAAAACGTCCCAAATTCTAACTCTGTCGTTTTTCGCCAATGTCCCAAAATCTTAAATGGCGTCTCACATCTAAACGAAGACAGATATGAACAAGCCGTTTCTTTCAGTGAATTTGTCTCACTCTTACCTTTCAAACGAGCTATGGCACGACAAAATCCGTCCACTAGAAGCCAAGATCGAAGCTAGCTGTCCAGAGGGGGGACGTCAGCGAAAATTTTTCTCTCCGATTGACTTGAAACTCACCATACAGATAGAGAATTTCACGCTGATTCCAAATCTGAAATCCGTTTTCCAATCCGATGCTTCGTTTGGGCGCTACACACCAAAACGTCCCAAATTCTAACTCTGTCGTTTTTTCGAAAAATGTTGAAAATTTTTTCTCTCCGATTGACTTGAAACTCACCATACTGATAGGGAATTTCACGCTGATTCCAAATCTGAAATCCGTTTTCCAATCCGATGCTTCGTTTTGAAGCTACAGCCCAAAACGTCCCAAATTCTAACTCTGTCGTTTTTCGCCAATGTCCCAAAATCTTAAATGGCGTCTCACATCTAAACGAAGACAGATATGAACAAGCCGTTTCTTTCAGTGAATTTGTCTCACTCTTACCTTTCAAACGAGCTATTGCACGACAAAATCCGTCCACTAGAAGCCAAGATCGAAGCTAGCTGTCCAGAGGGGGGGACGTCAGCGAAAATTTTTTCTCTCCGATTGCGTTCAAATTCACCATACCGATGCAGAATTTCACGCTGAATCCGAATCTGGCCTCCGTTTTCCCATCCGATGCTTCGTTTTGGCGCTACACAGTTTGGCAAAACGTCCCAAATTCTAACTCTGTCGTTTTTTCGAAAAATGTTGAAAATTTTTTCTCTCCGATTGACTTGAAACTCACCATACAGATAGAGAATTTCACGCTGATTCCAAATCTGAAATCCGTTTTCCAATCCGATGCTTCGTTTTGAAGTTACAGCCCAAAACGTCCCAAATTCTAACTCTGTCGTTTTTCGCCAATGTCCCAAAATCTTAAATGGCGTCTCACATCTAAACGAAGACAGATATGAACAAGCCGTTTCTTTCAGTGAATTTGTCTCACTCTTACTTTTCAAACGAGCTATTGCACGACAAAATCCGTCCACTAGAAGCCAAGATCGAAGCTAGCTGTCCAGAGGGGGGGGACGTCAGCGAAAATTTTTTCTCTCCGATTGCGTTCAAATTCACCATACCGATGCAGAATTTCACGCTGAATCCGAATCTGGCCTCCGTTTTCCCATCCGATGCTTCGTTTGGGCGCTACACACCAAACGTCCCAAATTCTAACTCTGTCGTTTTTTCGAAAAATGTTGAAAATTTTTTCTCTCCGATTGACTTGAAACTCACCATACAGATAGAGAATTTCACGCTGATTCCAAATCTGAAATCCGTTTTGCAATCCGATGCTTCGTTTTGAAGCTACAGCCCAAAACGTCCCAAATTCTAACTCTGTCGTTTTTCGCCAATGTCCCAAAATCTTAAATGGCGTCTCACATCTAAACGAAGACAGATATGAACAAGCCGTTTCTTTCAGTGAATTTGTCTCACTCTTACCTTTCAAACGAGCTATTGCACGACAAAATCCGTCCACTAGAAGCCAAGATCGAAGCTAGCTGTCCAGAGGGGGGGACGTCAGCGAAAATTTTTTCTCTCCGATTGCGTTCAAATTCACCATACCGATGCAGAATTTCACGCTGAATCCGAATCTGGCCTCCGTTTTCTCATTCGATGCTTCGTTTGGGCGCTACACACCAAAACGTCCCAAATTCTAACTCTGTCGTTTTTTCGAAAAATGTTGAAAATTTTTTCTCTCCGATTGACTTGAAACTCACCATACTGATAGAGAATTTCACGCTGATTCCAAATCTGAAATCCGTTTTCCAATCCGATGCTTCGTTTTGAAGCTACAGCCCAAAACGTCCCAAATTCTAACTCTGTCGTTTTTCGCCAATGTCCCAAAATCTTAAATGGCGTCTCACATCTAAACGAAGACAGATATGAACAAGCCGATTCTTTCAGTGAATTTGTCTCACTCTTACCTTTCAAACGAGCTATTGCACGACAAAATCCGTCCACTAGAAGCCAAGATCGAAGCTAGCTGTCCAGAGGGGGGGACGTCAGCGAAAATTTTTTCTCTCCGATTGCGTTCAAATTCACCATACCGATGCAGAATTTCACGCTGAATCCGAATCTGGCCTCCGTTTTCCCATCCGATGCTTCGTTTGGGCGCTACACACCAAAACGTCCCAAATTCTAACTCTGTCGTTTTTTCGAAAAATGTTGAAAATTTTTTCTCTCCGATTGACTTGAAACTCACCATACAGATAGAGAATTTCACGCTGATTCCAAATCTGAAATCCGTTTTCCAATCCGATGCTTCGTTTTGAAGCTACAGCCCAAAACGTCCCAAATTCTAACTCTGTCGTTTTTCGCCAATGTCCCAAAATCTTAAATGGCGTCTCACATCTAAACGAAGACAGATATGAACAAGCCGATTCTTTCAGTGAATTTGTCTCACTCTTACCTTTCAAACGAGCTATTGCACGACAAAATCCGTCCACTAGAAGCCAAGATCGAAGCTAGCTGTCCAGAGGGGGGGACGTCAGCGAAAATTTTTTCTCTCCGATTGCGTTCAAATTCACCATACCGATGCAGAATTTCACGCTGAATCCGAATCTGGCCTCCGTTTTCCCATCCGATGCTTCGTTTGGGCGCTACACACCAAAACGTCCCAAATTCTAACTCTGTCGTTTTTTCGAAAAATGTTGAAAATTTTTTCTCTCCGATTGACTTGAAACTCACCATACAGATAGAGAATTTCACGCTGATTCCAAATCTGAAATCCGTTTTGCAATCCGATGCTTCGTTTTGAAGCTACAGCCCAAAACGTCCCAAATTCTAACTCTGTCGTTTTTCGCCAATGTCCCAAAATCTTAAATGGCGTCTCACATCTAAACGAAGACAGATATGAACAAGCCGTTTCTTTCACTGAATTTGTCTCACTCTTACCTTTCAAACGAGCTATTGCACGACAAAATCCGTCCACTAGAAGCCAAGATCGAAGCTAGCTGTCCAGAGGGGGGGACGTCAGCGAAAATTTTTTCTCTCCGATTGCGTTCAAATTCACCATACCGATGCAGAATTTCACGCTGAATCCGAATCTGGCCTCCGTTTTCCCATCCGATGCTTCGTTTGGGCGCTACACACCAAAACGTCCCAAATTCTAAATCTGTCATTTTTTCGAAAAATGTTGAAAATTTTTTCTCTCGGATTGACTTGAAACTCACCATACAGATAGAGAATTTCACGCTGATTCCAAATCTGAAATCCGTTTTCCAATCCGATGCTTCGTTTTGAAGCTACAGCCCAAAACGTCCCAAATTCTAACTCTGTCGTTTTTCGCCAATGTCCCAAAATCTTAAATGGCGTCTCACATCTAAACGAAGACAGATATGAACAAGCCGATTCTTTCAGTGAATTTGTCTCACTCTTACCTTTCAAACGAGCTATTGCACGACAAAATCCGTCCACTAGAAGCCAAGATCGAAGCTAGCTGTCCAGAGGGGGGGACGTCAGCGAAAATTTTTTCTCTCCGATTGCGTTCAAATTCACCATACCGATGCAGAATTTCACGCTGAATCCGAATCTGGCCTCCGTTTTCCCATCCGATGCTTCGTTTGGGCGCTACACACCAAAACGTCCCAAATTCTAACTCTGTCGTTTTTTCGAAAAATGTTGAAAATTTTTTCTCTCCGATTGACTTGAAACTCACCATACAGATAGAGAATTTCACGCTGATTCCAAATCTGAAATCCGTTTTCCAATCCGATGCTTCGTTTTGAAGCTACAGCCCAAAACGTCCCAAATTCTAACTCTGTCGTTTTTCGCCAATGTCCCAAAATCTTAAATGGCGTCTCACATCTAAACGAAGACAGATATGAACAAGCCGATTCTTTCAGTGAATTTGTCTCACTCTTACCTTTCAAACGAGCTATTGCACGACAAAATCCGTCCACTAGAAGCCAAGATCGAAGCTAGCTGTCCAGAGGGGGGGGACGTCAGCGAAAATTTTTTCTCTCCGATTGCGTTCAAATTCACCATACCGATGCAGAATTTCACGCTGAATCCGAATCTGGCCTCCGTTTTCCCATCCGATGCTTCGTTTGGGCGCTACACACCAAAACGTCCCAAATTCTAACTCTGTCGTTTTTTCGAAAAATGTTGAAAATTTTTTCTCTCCGATTGACTTGAAACTCACCATGCAGATAGAGAATTTCACGCTGATTCCAAATCTGAAATCCGTTTTGCAATCCGATGCTTCGTTTTGAAGCTACAGCCCAAAACGTCCCAAATTCTAACTCTGTCGTTTTTCGCCAATGTCCCAAAATCTTAAATGGCGTCTCACATCTAAACGAAGACAGATATGAACAAGCCGATTCTTTCAGTGAATTTGTCTCACTCTTACCTTTCAAACGAGCTATTGCACGACAAAATCCGTCCACTAGAAGCCAAGATCGAAGCTAGCTGTCCAGAGAGGGGGGGACGTCAGCGAAAATTTTTTCTCTCCGATTGCGTTCAAATTCACCATACCGATGCAGAATTTCACGCTGAATCCGAATCTGGCCTCCGTTTTCCCATCCGATGCTTCGTTTGGGCGCTACACACCAAAACGTCCCAAATTCTAACTCTGTCGTTTTTTCGAAAAATGTTGAAAATTTTTTCTCTCTCCGATTGACTTGAAACTCACCATACAGATAGAGAATTTCACGCTGATTCCAAATCTGAAATCCGTTTTCCAATCCGATGCTTCGTTTTGAAGCTACAGCCCAAAACGTCCCAAATTCTAACTCTGTCGTTTTTCGCCAATGTCCCAAAATCTTAAATGGCGTCTCACATCTAAACGAAGACAGATATGAACAAGCCGATTCTTTCAGTGAATTTGTCTCACTCTTACCTTTCAAACGAGCTATTGCACGACAAAATCCGTCCACTAGAAGCCAAGATCGAAGCTAGCTGTCCAGAGGGGGGGGACGTCAGCGAAAATTTTTTCTCTCCGATTGCGTTCAAATTCACCATACCGATGCAGAATTTCACGCTGAATCCGAATCTGGCCTCCGTTTTCCCATCCGATGCTTCGTTTGGGCGCTACACACCAAAACGTCCCAAATTCTAACTCTGTCGTTTTTTCGAAAAATGTTGAAAATTTTTTCTCTCCGATTGACTTGAAACTCACCATACAGATAGAGAATTTCACGCTGATTCCAAATCTGAAATCCGTTTTCCAATCCGATGCTTCGTTTTGAAGCTACAGCCCAAAACGTCCCAAATTCTAACTCTGTCGTTTTTCGCCAATGTCCCAAAATCTTAAATGGCGTCTCACATCTAAACGAAGACAGATATGAACAAGCCGATTCTTTCAGTGAATTTGTCTCACTCTTACCTTTCAAACGAGCTATTGCACGACAAAATCCGTCCACTAGAAGCCAAGATCGAAGCTAGCTGTCCAGAGGGGGGGACGTCAGCGAAAATTTTTTCTCTCCGATTGCGTTCAAATTCACCATACCGATGCAGAATTTCACGCTGAATCCGAATCTGGCCTCCGTTTTCCCATCCGATGCTTCGTTTGGGCGCTACACACCAAAACGTCCCAAATTCTAACTCTGTCGTTTTTTCGAAAAATGTTGAAAATTTTTTCTCTCCGATTGACTTGAAACTCACCATACAGATAGAGAATTTCACGCTGATTCCAAATCTGAAATCCGTTTTCCAATCCGATGCTTCGTTTTGAAGCTACAGCCCAAAACGTCCCAAATTCTAACTCTGTCGTTTTTCGCCAATGTCCCAAAATCTTAAATGGCGTCTCACATCTAAACGAAGACAGATATGAACAAGCCGATTCTTTCACTGAATTTGTCTCACTCTTACCTTTCAAACGAGCTATTGCACGACAAAATCCGTCCACTAGAAGCCAAGATCGAAGCTAGCGGTCCAGAGGGGGGGACGTCAGCGAAAATTTTTTCTCTCCGATTGCGTTCAAATTCACCATACCGATGCAGAATTTCACGCTGAATCCGAATCTGGCCTCCGTTTTCCCATCCGATGCTTCGTTTGGGCGCTACACACCAAAACGTCCCAAATTCTAACTCTGTCGTTTTTTCGAAAAATGTTGAAAATTTTTTCTCTCCGATTGACTTGAAACTCACCATACAGATAGAGAATTTCACGCTGATTCCAAATCTGAAATCCGTTTTCCAATCCGATGCTTCGTTTTGAAGCTACAGCCCAAAACGTCCCAAATTCTAACTCTGTCGTTTTTCGCCAATGTCCCAAAATCTTAAATGGCGTCTCACATCTAAACGAAGACAGATATGAACAAGCCGATTCTTTCAGTGAATTTGTCTCACTCTTACCTTTCAAACGAGCTATTGCACGACAAAATCCGTCCACTAGAAGCCAAGATCGAAGCTAGCTGTCCAGAGGGGGGGGACGTCAGCGAAAATTTTTTCTCTCCGATTGCGTTCAAATTCACCATACCGATGCAGAATTTCACGCTGAATCCGAATCTGGCCTCCGTTTTCCCATCCGATGCTTCGTTTGGGCGCTACACACCAAAACGTCCCAAATTCTAACTCTGTCGTTTTTTCGAAAAATGTTGAAAATTTTTTCTCTCCGATTGACTTGAAACTCACCATGCAGATAGAGAATTTCACGCTGATTCCAAATCTGAAATCCGTTTTCCAATCCGATGCTTCGTTTTGAAGCTACAGCCCAAAACGTCCCAAATTCTAACTCTGTCGTTTTTCGCCAATGTCCCAAAATCTTAAATGGCGTCTCACATCTAAACGAAGACAGATATGAACAAGCCGATTCTTTCAGTGAATTTGTCTCACTCTTACCTTTCAAACGAGCTATTGCACGACAAAATCCGTCCACTAGAAGCCAAGATCGAAGCTAGCTGTCCAGAGGGGGGGACGTCAGCGAAAATTTTTTCTCTCCGATTGCGTTCAAATTCACCATACCGATGCAGAATTTCACGCTGAATCCGAATCTGGCCTCCGTTTTCCCATCCGATGCTTCGTTTGGGCGCTACACACCAAAACGTCCCAAATTCTAACTCTGTCGTTTTTTCGAAAAATGTTGAAAATTTTTTCTCTCCGATTGACTTGAAACTCACCATACAGATAGAGAATTTCACGCTGATTCCAAATCTGAAATCCGTTTTCCAATCCGATGCTTCGTTTTGAAGCTACAGCCCAAAACGTCCCAAATTCTAACTCTGTCGTTTTTCGCCAATGTCCCAAAATCTTAAATGGCGTCTCACATCTAAACGAAGACAGATAGGAACAAGCCGATTCTTTCAGTGAATTTGTCTCACTCTTAGCTTTCAAACGAGCTATGGCACGACAAAATCCGTCCACTAGAAGCCAAGATCGAAGCTAGCTGTCCAGAGGGGGGGGACGTCAGCGAAAATTTTTTCTCTCCGATTGCGTTCAAATTCACCATACCGATGCAGAATTTCACGCTGAATCCGAATCTGGCCTCCGTTTTCCCATCCGATGCTTCGTTTGGGCGCTACACACCAAAACGTCCCAAATTCTAACTCTGTCGTTTTTTCGAAAAATGTTGAAAATTTTTTCTCTCTCCGATTGACTTGAAACTCACCATACAGATAGAGAATTTCACGCTGATTCCAAATCTGAAATCCGTTTTCCAATCCGATGCTTCGTTTTGAAGCTACAGCCCAAAACGTCCCAAATTCTAACTCTGTCGTTTTTTCGCCAATGTCCCAAAATCTTAAATGGCGTCTCACATCTAAACGAAGACAGATATGAACAAGCCGATTCTTTCACTGAATTTGTCTCACTCTTAGCTTTCAAACGAGCTATTGCACGACAAAATCCGTCCACTAGAAGCCAAGATCGAAGCGAGCTGTCCAGAGGGGGGGACGTCAGCGAAAATTTTTTCTCTCCGATTGCGTTCAAATTCACCATACCGATGCAGAATTTCACGCTGAATCCGAATCTGGCCTCCGTTTTCTCATCCGATGCTTCGTTTGGGCGCTACACACCAAAACGTCCCAAATTCTAACTCTGTCGTTTTTTCGAAAAATGTTGAAAATTTTTTCTCTCCGATTGACTTGAAACTCACCATACAGATAGAGAATTTCACGCTGATTCCAAATCTGAAATCCGTTTTCCAATCCGATGCTTCGTTTTGAAGCTACAGCCCAAAACGTCCCAAATTCTAACTCTGTCGTTTTTCGCCAATGTCCCAAAATCTTAAATGGCGTCTCACATCTAAACGAAGACAGATATGAACAAGCCGATTCTTTCAGTGAATTTGTCTCACTCTTACCTTTCAAACGAGCTATTGCACGACAAAATCCGTCCACTAGAAGCCAAGATCGAAGCTAGCTGTCCAGAGGGGGGGGACGTCAGCGAAAATTTTTTCTCTCCGATTGCGTTCAAATTCACCATACCGATGCAGAATTTCACGCTGAATCCGAATCTGGCCTCCGTTTTCCCATCCGATGCTTCGTTTGGGCGCTACACACCAAAACGTCCCAAATTCTAACTCTGTCGTTTTTTCGAAAAATGTTGAAAATTTTTTCTCTCCGATTGACTTGAAACTCACCATACAGATAGAGAATTTCACGCTGATTCCAAATCTGAAATCCGTTTTCCAATCCGATGCTTCGTTTTGAAGCTACAGCCCAAAACGTCCCAAATTCTAACTCTGTCGTTTTTCGCCAATGTCCCAAAATCTTAAATGGCGTCTCACATCTAAACGAAGACAGATATGAACAAGCCGTTTCTTTCAGTGAATTTGTCTCACTCTTACCTTTCAACCGAGCTATGGCACGACAAAATCCGTCCACTAGAAGCCAAGATCGAAGCTAGCTGTCCAGAGGGGGGGACGTCAGCGAAAATTTTTTCTCTCCGATTGCGTTCAAATTCACCATACCGATGCAGAATTTCACGCTGAATCCGAATCTGGCCTCCGTTTTCCCATCCGATGCTTCGTTTGGGCGCTACACACCAAAACGTCCCAAATTCTAACTCTGTCGTTTTTTCGAAAAATGTTGAAAATTTTTTCTCTCCGATTGACTTGAAACTCACCATACAGATAGAGAATTTCACGCTGATTCCAAATCTGAAATCCGTTTTCCAATCCGATGCTTCGTTTTGAAGCTACAGCCCAAAACGTCCCAAATTCTAACTCTGTCGTTTTTTCGCCAATGTCCCAAAATCTTAAATGGCGTCTCACATCTAAACGAAGACAGATATGAACAAGCCGATTCTTTCAGTGAATTTGTCTCACTCTTAGCTTTCAAACGAGCTATGGCACGACAAAATCCGTCCACTAGAAGCCAAGATCGAAGCTAGCTGTCCAGAGGGGGGGGGACGTCAGCGAAAATTTTTTCTCTCCGATTGCGTTCAAATTCACCATACCGATGCAGAATTTCACGCTGAATCCGAATCTGGCCTCCGTTTTCCCATCCGATGCTTCGTTTTGGCGCTACACACCAAAACGTCCCAAATTCTAACTCTGTCGTTTTTTCGAAAAATGTTGAAAATTTTTTCTCTCCGATTGACTTGAAACTCACCATACAGATAGAGAATTTCACGCTGATTCCAAATCTGAAATCCGTTTTCCCATCCGATGCTTCGTTTTGAAGCTACAGCCCAAAACGTCCCAAATTCTAACTCTGTCGTTTCTCGCCAATGTCCCAAAATCTTAATGGCGTCTCACATCTAAACGAAGACAGATATGAACAAGCCGATTCTTTCAGTGAATTTGTCTCACTCTTACCTTTCAAACGAGCTATTGCACGACAAAATCCGTCCACTGGAAGCCAAAATCGAAGCTAGCTGTCCAGAGGGGGGGGACGTCAGCGAAAATTTTTTCTCTCCGATTGCGTTCAAATTCACCATACCGATGCAGAATTTCACGCTGAATCCGAATCTGGCCTCCGTTTTCCAATCCGATGCTTCGTTTTGAAGCTACAGCCCAAAACGTCCCAAATTCTAACTCTGTCGTTTTTTCGAAAAATGTTGAAAATTTTTTCTCTCCGATTGACTTGAAACTCACCATACAGATAGAGAATTTCACGCTGATTCCAAATCTGAAATCCGTTTTCCAATCCGATGCTTCGTTTTGAAGCTACAGCCCAAAACGTCCCAAATTCTAACTCTGTCGTTTTTCGCCAATGTCCCAAAATCTTAAATGGCGTCTCACATCTAAACGAAGACAGATATGAACAAGCCGATTCTTTCAGTGAATTTGTCTCACTCTTAGCTTTCAAACGAGCTATGGCACGACAAAATCCGTCCACTAGAAGCCAAGATCGAAGCTAGCTGTCCAGAGGGGGGGGGACGTCAGCGAAAATTTTCTCTCCGATTGCGTTCAAATTCACCATACCGATGCAGAATTTCACGCTGAATCCGAATCTGGCCTCCGTTTTCTCATCCGATGCTTCGTTTGGGCGCTACACACCAAAACGTCCCAAATTCTAACTCTGTCGTTTTTTCGAAAAATTTTGAAAATTTTTTCTCGCCGATTGACTTGAAACTCACCATACAGATAGAGAATTTCACGCTGATTCCAAATCTGGCAGCATATTTTATATTTTTTTCCACCATCCACGGACAACCTAGACGGTCGCCGCCTCGTCAACCTAGACGGTCGCCCACGTCAACGCTAGTCGGTCCGGCCACGTTAATCCTGGACGGTTCCCGCCCCCCACGTCAACCAGGCGGTCGGACCAACTCACCCGAGTCTCACACTCTGTCGTTGCAGAGGGGGGGGGGAGAGTCAGCGAACAGTTTGTGAACGTGGACCCACCTGGCCGGCACACCACGACAGACTACAACCTCTGTCGTTCCAGAGGGGGGGGAGGGCGCGCTGTGTTTATTATGGACCTTTTATTACTACTGCCCTTCTCTCCCAAGTAAACAGCAGAAGGGATGGACATCTTTCAAAAACACAATTTTTCATCCGCTTAAGAATTTAGCAAATGAAGAAGAAAGGTTTACCACCATACAAGATGACGTTGATAATAAGTAGCACACATCGAACGATCAAATACAAAATAATCTTGATGAAAAATCACTTTTATTCAACATATTATGGGAAATTTCTCTAATCCGGATTTGATCTACATCCTTCATTTGAAAATCCTTCCAAACAAGAAAACATTGCCCACAGCCCGAATGCGTATTTTCACGTCATCTGGAACACTGTCAGTTTCGAGTCGAACCACCGCCGCGCCGCTATCAGTCGCATTTTTAAATGAATAGAGGTGATTACCATTTTCTCTGTTACAATTCAACAGAGAAACATTCACTACTCAAATGAAATTTGAGGCGATGATAGCGAGTAACTCAAAAGCATCTTTGGGGGGGGTTGGATCACAAGGCGGTTTGTCCCGAATCTGATGATCACTTGGTACGTTTGCGGGTATGAGAGACTTATGGGGTAAATAAAATTCCAGTAGCTTTCGGGGCTAATTAATGCTCAAATTAACAAGACAGAAAAGCAGCCGAACGTAGGTCAGGTCTTGAGTCTATCGATGCACAGATAAGACGAGTTTTGCACAGCCTCAGCAAATCAACACCTGTAAAATGAAGACAACTTTTGTGCTGAATGTGCAGAGCAGAATTATCAACTTAACTAACCCTCAATTTACATTCCATGGGTAGGCCTACTCAAAGTTTAAAAAAGAACATCATTTAATAGTAATATTAGGCGTTATAGTAAAGATAATTAAGAAAATTGCTTTTGGATCATTTTAAATCTTCGACAATGTGGCATGCGATATTCACTGGAATTTTGGATAGCAAATGAAGAAATTCAGGAGTGGACAAATAGTGATTATTAAGTCAATTTAATCCAACAAATTTTCTAATCAATACTCGTAGTATTTTATCAATTTCATTCTGATATTCAAGTAACTTTTTTTTAGAAACAATGTGATCCTGCAAATAAAAACGGAGTATGTAGCCTATTGCCGACCGCTTTTTTCAACAATTCACATGCGAATGAAAATATTTCAGGAGCGCTTTGAATTTTTATTATAAAATTGATACATGTAAATTCATTTTGATATCCAAACAGTTTGTTTAAAAACACAATCTACAAACACATACACAACATAATATCCGCATTGACTCTACTATTTGATATGACATCTCTTCAAGTAACTTCCATGGTGACATAATGGGCATAACAGCAAAACAATGTGACCACAATACCTAGGCCTTACAATATAATTGACAAAGTGCGAAGCATAATGTGTAGTAAGTCAACACAAATTCAGATGAAAGAGTAGCAATGAGTTTTTTTGCATTTTTGATTGTATTTTTTTTTTTTTATTTTATATTTTTTATACTTGTCGTAAAGCATGAAGAATTATTGATTAAATTGCACAACTAAACCCATTGTAGGGCTTTAACACAAAACTAGTCTTGTGCGCATAATTATACGGTGTGCATGTAGCCGTATACAACGTGTAGTTCGTGGTGTAGCATTTATATACGCTTTAGTGTGCTTGATTATTTTTCTTACACCGACTCGGAAATATCAAATCGATGGTATTTTTTTAAATGTTGGCAATTTCTGAACTAAGTAATTACCATACAGGCTGATAGCTAGTCAGGTTTTCAATTCAATGGAAATTAAAATGGAAATAACTGACCTATTTAAACATGTTTCCTTGATGGATGCATCTTTAAGAAACGATAGGAAAAAATTATACACTGTAAGCAGAAATCGAATAGCAATAATAATTGTCGAAATTGATAAAAAACATTTATCCACCTAAAACTTTTTATGCGGTCCTGAAATAGAATTTTTAGATCTCGCCGCATCGCTTTAAACTGTTTCAAAAAATTTTTCCATATTATTTGTCATCCAAATATTAATGCTATAGTACAAGTAGGGGCCTATAGCCTGATACACATCTAAGAAATATGTGAAGTTTGCTAGCTAAATTACAAAGAGTTTTATTGTGCTAATCAAATTCTTTCATGCTCATAGTTTCTCAAATTTTTAGCATGCAACTACTCTGTCTCAACATGCCCAGATGTTTGTGCTATTTTAAATACAAGCAATCAGAAATTACGGATTTAAAAATAATATAATATCATTTCAACATAATTCCATTTAATTATAATTCTTTTCACGACACAATCAACTTTTTATCAATTTTTCAACGAGAAACGTCGACTTGAAAACTGGAACATGCACAACTCAATTTCACATATTGAATTCGAAGTAAGTAGTAAGAAAACGGCGAACACCAGATAGCGCAAGATGGCCGCCGTCGTGTCTGAGTCCCCCCCCCTCTGGTCCGCCAGTGTCGTGATGTGCCGGCGAGGTTCCGCTGCCGTCCCCCCCCCTCTGGACCGTCAGTGTGTGAGCCTTGGGTGTCTGTGTCCGACCGCCTGGTGGACTTGGGCGACCGTCTAGGTTGACGTGGGCGACCGTCTAGGTTGTCTTGGTTAAACTGTGGGATGTTTTGGTGTGTAGTGTCCAAACGCGGCCTCGGATGTGAAAACGGAGGCCAGATTCGGATTCAGCGTGAAATTCTGCATCTGTATGGTGAATTTGAAAGCAATCGGAGATAAAAATTTTTCGCTGACGTCCCCCCCCCTCTGGACAGCTTGCTTCGATCTTGGCTTCTAGTGGACGGATTTTGTCGAGTGAGGTGTCATTTGAAAGCTAAGAGTGAGACAAATTCACTGAAACAAACGGCTTGTTCCTATCTGTCTTCGTTTACATGTGAGACGCCATTTAAGATTTTAGGTCGGAGCTCACCTGAAAAAATCCTAAGTGTCAGAGTGACTTTGTATGGGAAAAATTAAAAATTTTCCAAAGTGTGGAATTTCGACCTGGGACCTTTACCAAAGGTTGTTTCATCAAATTTCGCTGACCCCCCCCCTTTGTTCTAACTTTGGTTCTAGTGGACGGATTTTGTTCGTTCGACTTGCATTGGAAAGAGGATGAAACACTGCTCGACCGCATTTTTCGTTGCGAGTCAATCGGAGCAGCCGTTCAAAAGTTAGAGCGGTTACAAGATTTTAGGTCGGAGCTCACCTGAAAAAATCCTAAGTGTCAGAGTGACTTTGTATGGGAAAAATTAAAAATTTTCCAAAGTGTGGAATTTCGACCTGGGACCTTTACCAAAGGTTGTTTCATCAAATTTCGCTGACCCCCCCCTTTGTTCTAACTTTGGTTCTAGTGGACGGATTTTGTTCGTTCGACTTGCATTGGAAAGAGGATGAAACACTGCTCGACCGCATTTTTCGTTGCGAGTCAATCGGAGCAGCCGTTCAAAAGTTAGAGCGGTTACAAGATTTTAGGTCGGAGCTCACCTGAAAAAATCCTAAGTGTCAGAGTGAGCTCCGACCTAAAATCTTGTAACCGCTCTAACTTTTGAACGGCTGCTCCGATTGACTCGCAACGAAAAATGCGGTCGAGCAGTGTTTCATCCTCTTTCCAATGCAAGTCGAACGAACAAAATCCGTCCACTAGAACCAAAGTTAGAACAAAGGGGGGGGGTCAGCGAAATTTGATGAAACAACCTTTGGTAAAGGTCCCAGGTCGAAATTCCACACTTTGGAAAATTTTTAATTTTTCCCATACAAAGTCACTCTGACACTTAGGATTTTTTCAGGTGAGCTCCGACCTAAAATCTTAAATGGCGTCTCACATGTAAACGAAGACAGATAGGAACAAGCCGTTTGTTTCAGTGAATTTGTCTCACTCTTAGCTTTCAAATGACACCTCACTCGACAAAATCCGTCCACTAGAAGCCAAGATCGAAGCAAGCTGTCCAGAGGGGGGGGACGTCAGCGAAATTTGATGAAAAATGTTTTGGTAAAGGTCCCAGGTCAAAATTCGGAAGTTTTAAATTTTTCAAAATTTTCACCACACTGGAGCTCCCACACTTAGGAATTTTTTCACTTGTGGCATGTTACATGGTCATGTGCTGACACACCAACTTCCCGTGGTCATATGAGAATGGTTCAGGTGTCATATTGTAAAGAATGATGAGACAAATCGTTTGCAACAAACCGCATGTCGCTACGATGAATACTTTCGGAGATAGAGCCATTTTAAGTTTTCTTCCGAGCATATATAAACCCCCGACAACGCAAGTCTGATCACTTCATCGAAAGACGAGGTAAGCGACGGTCGTCGCTCTGAGCTCCCGATATCGGGTTGCAAAGGACTCTATCTTTTGAAGTAGGCAAGCTATCTTCTTACTTCAAAGTTTGTGTGATAGAGTTTGATAGTGTCTTTACTACTGATAAAATTTTTTAAAAGTAGTATGAGTAGTAAAATGCGGAATTTTTTAAAAATTCTTAATTTTCAGTTTTTTCAAAGTTTTAACATGTAGACTAAGGTTTTCAAGTATGCTGAGTTCAAATCTGCTATCAGATTTGAAATGTAACTAAGTCTAAGGCAGCTTTGAGGGGTTGGATCCCAGCTACTGATCACTACCTTTGACTCGGCGTTCCTGTTACCACTTCGGGGCAGTGACAATGATGTCTTCAGCTGTAAAGAGCGGGTATCGGGGAAGATCTCTCACTTCCCTAGTGATCAGTACAAGGCCTTCGGGCTGTCGACGGGATCTAGTGCCACTCACTACACTCAAATCTATCATTCCTCACTAAGTGTAAAATCATTCTTTTCCGTTTTTATAAACTAGGAATCAATCGTTTGCTATCAAACGTTTACGGAATTATAATCATTGTTTTCCCCTTTTCACTTCAGAAAATGGTTAACTACAACAATGCAAAGACGGCTTTTAAGCTTTGCGTCTGTTCAAAGATTTTTCGTAGCGATGCCTTTAAGAAGCATTCTTGTGCACATAAGCGAATGGTAGGGGGCATTCGATACTTTTGTAGCAGCCATAATGCATCTCGCCTTGTCGAGACGCTACCGGAGTGGCATGCCAAGCATAGCAGCTGCAGTCAACCAGAGCTGACTGAGGAGGCGAAGCAAAGTCTCTTCAGCTCAGAGTTGAAAGCTCTGGAGACTCAGTGTGCTATCGAGGCTATCACGTCAGCAAAGCCTCCCTCATCTTGTGCACCAGCAAAGGCTCTCTCGCCCACCCCGATTCTAGAGACTCAGTCTGCTGTCGAGTCTATCACGACAGCAGAGGCTCCATCTTCTAGCATGCCAGCAAAGGCTCTCTCACCCACTCCGATTGAGTCTTCTCCGAAGTCGAGTAAATCCTCCTCCTCCTCCTCTAGCGATGAGTCGGCTACAAGTAGCAGCGACAGTGAGGAAGAGGAGGAGGATAAAGGCTCGACGAAGGTTGACCTAGTCGAGAGTGTCTACCTCGATAGCGAGGTAGAGGCGGTGAGGGACGTTGACCTCGATAGCGAGGTGCAGCCGGCTAAGTTATCAACCAGTGGTGGGATTGCGGCTCAATGTCGCAACTTCATTATGCGCCCACCACTGGTTGATAACTATGACAAGCTGAAGAATGAGTTGGAGGTGTGGAAGAGGGACTGTTTCTTCTATAAAGCGAGTTCCGAGAACCTCTCGCGAGTCACTCAGGAGCTCAAGAAGACTCAAGCTAGTCTTTTTGAGAAAGAAGGAGAGCTCGATCGCGAGAGGTTCTCGCACCTCGCTAGTAAGGCTAAAGAAGAGCAGCTCCTCATCGAGAGAGAGAGTCAGGAGAAGGAGTTAAGAAAGATGAGGGAGGAGGTGGAAGGGCTGCGAAAGCAGTTGGGGAAGGTGGTGGCGACTAATCAGGAGCTGCACCAGCAAGTGATGAGTAGCAGTACTCGACGATCAAGTCGCCTCCACATTCCCCTTGACAAGAAAGGACGTGTGCCCGCAAGACCGCTCCTCTGTGAACGTGGCAGAGACGAGATGTGTTATAGCAGGGCTAAAAAAGGTATCGAATGCCTTCACTTTACATTCGACCACAAGGAGGCGATCACAGGATTCCTGTTCGAGCCACGTCCTGAGAAGATCTGTAAGTTTAAAACAAGTAACTTAGAGTTCAAGATAATAACTAACAACTTCTTTCTTTACAGATATCAAAGAGAAGCGACCACCTGCTTCCGTGAACGAGCCGGAGGCGAAGCGGCAAGCTTGAGTCCTTGAATTATCCCGAGAATGAACCATCGGCTCTCTTAAGGGCCACCTAGGGGCAAGACATGATAGAACCTCCACGCGGTTTGCCCTGGGCAGTCTTCGGACTGGCGAATACTATCATTAAGTTGAATCTGCTATCAGTCAACTTGAACGTTGCAAATGAAGTTCGGTGTAATACTTCCTTTCGACGGGCGTTCCTGTAAAGGGCGGCGGTGAAACCCGTAGCTATGTATACCGCAAGGGACATTCGGCAATGGTCAATCTTGTTAAACCTCTCTGCGTCATGTTTGCAAGTGATTGCCTCTGTCTCAACGTAGTATGCATTCGCGCCAGGGCGACATTTAGCCAACTGTCGAAGGTTGCCTAAAACTTTCCATTGCATACGTTATGAGAGCCATGAGTTCTACCTGTCTCTATCAATGAGACGAATTGATGAATGGAATGAAAGGGAGGATACTCACGCGCCACACGCAACATAACACACTTCTCTCTTCCGTAGTCTAACAAGCTCTTTACACATGGATCGCAGTCGATTGCTATCCCTGAAGCATTCTGATTCGCTGTTGAGCAATTCATTGTTGAAAACCCTATATAAGCCAGAAGATTGTAGCGCTTCTCATTCAATTTGAAGTCACGATGGAAGCCACATCTGCCGACAACATTCCCGTCTTCATCGATGAAGACAACGCCATTCCCGAGTTCGTCATCCTCGACGAGTGGGATGAGGATGAGAAGAAGGGGAAGATCAAGAGGATCATTTGGACGGATGAGGTGTGGACTCCGAATACCACTCGCATCCGAAAGGTGCCAGATGCACCAGCACGGCTTAGGCGGTATAGGGTTTATGACAACCTAACCGTCATACCCCTTGACTATTCAAGCCAATAGTCAACCTAATCCCGAGAATGAACCATCGGCTCTCTTAAGGGCCACCATGGGGCAAGACATGATAGAACCTCCACGCGGTTTGCCCTGGGCAGTCTTCGGACTGGCGAATACTATCATTAAGTTGAATCTGCTATCAGTCAACTTGAACGTTGCAAATGAAGTTCGGTGTAATACTTCCTTTCGACGGGCGTTCCTGTAAAGGGCGGCGGTGAAACCCGTAGCTATGTATACCGCAAGGGACATTCGGCAATGGTCAATCTTGTTAAACCTCTCTGCGTCATGTTTGCAAGTGATTGCCTCTGTCTCAACGTAGTATGCATTCGCGCCAGGGCGACATTTAGCCAACTGTCGAAGGTTGCCTAAAACTTTCCATTGCATACGTTATGAGAGCCATGAGTTCTACCTGTCTCTATCAATGAGACGAATTGATGAATGGAATGAAAGGGAGGACACTCACGCGCCACACGCAACATAACACACTTCTCTCTTCCATAGTCTAACAAGCTCTTTACACATGGATCGCAGTCGATTGCTATCCCAGAATCATGTAAGCTATCTTAATTTTATTTAACACTATTTCATCTACCATTATCACCCATATGAAATGTTATAAGATTTGCAAGTTAAACTAAGCGTGCTACTATTTCCAAATGAAAAAGTATACATGGTTAAATTATTCACTAAAGCCCCATTCAAGTAAGTCAGTATGAAAGCAAAGATAATACGAAATAAACATTTATTATGGCATGTATTTTAAAAGGTCTTCATCGTCAATATCGTCCCAGAGTCTGACTTCACATAGATCACAAAAACAGTTGAGCTGCTTTAAACGTTCTTCTGCAGCGTCCCTCACGTTGTCAATGTACGCCCACTCCGCCACGGTTCGCGGTTGGGAGTTAGGGGTGTACCACTCCCATATTTGATGCAACTGCGACTTGCTGGTCATCTCCATCACCCCTTCGACATCATATTGTAAATATTTCCACCGTATGCCTGTTAGGTCGGGCAACTCCTCTTCATCGTCCTCCGATAACTTTCGTATATTGTCGAGATTGTATGTCTTCTCCACCTTCGCCTTTCTTGGTGCATTTGGTGTAACGAGCACCTTTGCTGATGTGCATGGAGAGGAGAACTCCAATGCGGCATTTGGTGTTGTTGGAGGACTTGTCATGTTGTCTTTGAAATGCTGACTTTGAATAATGATAACTTTAACATTTTTCTAATTCTTAAGTATCAACAAGCAACCAATCAGAATGAACAGCCAATGAATGATGAGCATGAAAGGATATAAGCAAAGTGACATCCGTGTCATTTCACTCTGTCTTTGAGACGTATAAGTGAAGTATTCTCTAGCGAATTCTGCTATTATTTGAGGTGTACAAGTGAATTCCAAATTTGAGACATATTAATTGAGTGAAGTCTCTATCTTATTGAAGCATCAACCTTAAACTTGATTTCATTGAAATGGTAAGTTGAAGATTTCCTCTCTCATCTCCCTCAAACGTGTGGTTCATAGCATCTTCCTCAATTTCAGGCATCAACTTCATCACCAACGCCCTCCCTTCTCGAGGAAAGTTTAGAGTTATTGAGTCAAGGTAGGTTGCAACAATACACTGAGGCTTGAACAGAGATGATAGAATGATTTCTCTTTCAGGTGATGTGAGTTCCAGCTCAGAACTGTCGCGACATGGTAACGAGTGGGAATGTGCTGACTGTGGGCACATCTTCACGAGGAAATGGGATCTCACCCGACACATCAAGCGAGGTGTTTGTCGACCTAAGCCGGCATCAATCTCCGGAGGTGGGGATGATTCTGTTAACGTCGTCTCCTTTTCTTGCGACTTGTGCGCTCAGTCTTTCGAGACACGTTTTGAACTATCTTCGCACAGACTTCAACATACACACACGAACGATAGCTACACCAACGGTACCTCCTCTATCCGACTCACTGAAGTGTCCATAAATAATTTAGTGAGGAACTACCAGATGGACTCCTCAGAAACCATTGCTAACTTTGAGGAATGGTTTCATCAAAATTCATCATTGATAGAAGCGCTCTTCAACAATTTAGACAATTTTAGGATGAAGGCGCTCATCTATCTTAAAATAAAATATGTAAAAATCGACCACCATACTGGACAAATAATAGAGAGGTTGGAGTTTCACATACCCTCCTCTCCTGCAACCGAGGTTGTAGACTATGAGTCTTGGATAAATTTTCACATCCAAGGATTAAAATTAAATATTGATAAATTTAACGAGCGCGATAGCGGTCTCATTTTTGACGGCATTGAGTCCGCCTTATTTAAAATCAGTTTATTAGGAAATCATAGTGGTCGAGGCTCCTTTAAACTTCCAAAAAATTTAAAAAACAAAACAGCAGTCATCAATGTCGATTGCGAATCGCAATGTTTTAAATATGCTGTCCTCTCCATTCTCCACTATAATGACATCAATGCGAATCGAAATCGTACATATAGCTATAGGCAGTGGGAGAATGAATTAAACTTCGATGACTGTAATAGTGACGATATGAAAATTAAAGATATAGAAAAATTTGAAAAATTGAACAACATTAAAATAGTTCTCCATGTTTGGGAAAAGGGATTGAAGGGTGTGCGCTACAACTCGCGTTCGAGTTGTTATGATCATGTTGTCAACCTTTTATTAGTAAGACAGGATGATAGTGAGGAATGGCACTACTGCGGCATTCCCAAAATCTCTCGCTTATACCACCACTTAAGAAATTCTACCTCATCAGAGATTTATTACTGTGACAGATGCATTCGGAACTTTAGGAGTAAAAACAAATTTGAAACTCATTATGAGTGGTGTAAGCGAGGTAAACTGCAAATGGAACGCATGCCCAAAGATAAGGAGTTTTCATATAGAGAGAATGGCGATGAACTAAGTCCTCTTCGTGTCATCTATGCTGACATCGAATGTTATATCGATGATAACATCCATCGACCAGCAGCCATTTCCTGCTATGAAGTATGGCATGACCATTTCCAAAATAGAAAAAATAAAATGCACGTCTGGCAAGGTGAGGATTGTATTTACCAATTCCTACAATTCCTCGAACAGGCTGTAAAATTTCAACAAAAGTATGATGGTGAACTCTATCGCAGATCATTGCATATGACAGCAGATGATCAAGCAAAATTTGATAGTTGCAACGTTTGCCCCAAATGTAGGAAAACATTTGACGATGATAAGATTAAGAAAGTGCGCGACCATGACCACATCACTGGTAAATTTAGAAACGCACTCTGTTCAAAATGTAATTTTTCGCTGAGGATGAAGCGGCGTACATTACCCGTCATTTTCCATAATTTCAAGGGCTACGACAGCCATATGATAATAAAAGGAGGTTTAGGTCAAATGAAAGAGTGGAAGCTTGATGTAATAGCACAAACGAGAGAGAAGTTTATGGCCATGACAGCAAAAGTGCCTGTCGATAAAACTAAAGAAAATAAGACGGTCTATTTTGATATAAAATTTTTAGATTCCTACCAATTTATGACTGCATCACTGGCCTCTCTCGTGCAAAATCTAAAGTCTCTTCCACTAACACAAAATCTTAAGAAACAATATCCAAATCTAACCGATGAAGTCATCACACGGAAAGGAGTCTTTCCATATGCATATTTTGATGCAATTAGTAAACTCGGCGAGACTTCTCTTCCGCCCATAGATAAATTTAAAAATGATTTGAGCGGCGCAGAATGTAAGACCGAAGATTATGATCATGCACAAGATGCATGGATAAAATTTGACTGCCATACATTTGGTGAATATATGATTGCCTACCTTAAGTTAGATGTATTTTTGCTGGCTGATGTATTTCAGGAGTTTCGACGAGTGGCATTAGAAGAAGATAAGTTAGATCCCGTCCACTTTGTCAGTCTGCCAGCCATGTCATTTAAGTCTGCTTTTAAAATGACTGGTGAGACCATTCATCTCTTACAAGATCCAGAGATGTATAATTTATTTGAGCGAGGAATTCGCGGTGGTCTCACATTTGTAAATAAACATAGGTTAAAATCAAAAATAGTAGGTAATGACCAGACTCATCTGAAGTATTATGACCAAAATAATTTGTATGGTAGTTCATTATCCAAACCGCTACCTCACTCTGAGTTTAGCTGGTTAGATGATAGTGAAATTCAACATTTCTCCAACCCTTCCAACATACTAGCAATTCCAGATGAAGGTGATTGGGGATATTATTTTGAGATAGATCTAATCTATCCAAATAATATTAAACATAAAACCGTAGATTTTCCACTCGCACCCGAATCAGGTGAAGTGAGTAAAGATATGTTTTCCGACTTTATGAAACAATTTCATAAAGATTTAGAATCATGTGGACAACCCAAGTATAAGCCTTGCCGCAAACTTTTACTCACTCAATATGATAAGGAAAACTATCTAGTCCACTTTAGCATCTTAAAATTTTATTTAGAAATGGGCATGATTTTAAAAAGAGTTCACCGCATTATTAAATTTAGACAGAAAGCCTTCCTCAAACCCTACATAGATAGTAACAGTCAGAAACGTGCACTAGCCCAAAATAATTTTGAAAAAGATTTTTATAAATATAAGAACAACAGTCTATTTGGTAAGACGATGGAGGATGTTAGAAAGCGCGTAAACTACAAACTAGTTAATGATGATCAAAAGTATCACAAATTGATCTCATCACCTCTATTCATCGATAGAGACATAATCGATGAGGATCTTGTAGGTATTAAAATGATAAAATCTGAAGTTGAGTTGTGCAAACCCATCTATATTGGTCAAGCTGTTCTAGATTACTCCAAGCTTGAAATGTATCAACTCTTCTATAAAATACTAAAACCGTGTCCTCTCGTAAAAGAGGTTCGTTTGTTGGGTGGTGACACAGATAGTTTCTTTTTAGGTATTACCACTCAAAAAGATTTAAATTTTAATGAAGTAGGAAAATCTTTAGAAAGATATTTTGATACATCAAATTATCCTGCTAATCATCCACTATACTCCATCAAAAATAAGGCAAAACTTGGCTGCTTTAAGGATGAGACAGCAGGGAAGGAGATAGCTGAAATGATTCTCCTCCGCCCTAAAATGTATTCTATGAAATTAAAGGATAGTGATGATAGCATTAAGCGCGCTAAAGGCATATCAAGATCATTGGTCTCTAACATGAAACATAAGAATTTCAGGAAAGCCTATAGAAATAAAAATATAACGTTTGTCAATATGACAATCTTAAAATCTAAGTCGCATGAGATCAAAACTCATACTTTTAGGAAACGGGCGCTTTCAGCATGGGAGGATAAGAGGTGCTGGCTAGAACACAACATATCTCTTCCACATGGACATCCTGACACAAACATACCACCACCCAAAAGAATTAAACTCACACTACCACATTCAGGAGACGTCTTAGCATAATCATCCTTAACTTAGTATTTTGATGTTGATTTCTGTAGATAAACATTGTTGTTTTATGTATCGCATGAGATTGTTTTTTCCTTGTGAATATGTGTCCACATCTGTACATTCCCCATGTGATGACTTTTCCACTGAAAGACATTTTTCCTATCCCTGTATATTTCCACCCTTCACGAAGTAAAAAGACTTTTTGTATATAACAATGTTTATTGAAGTGCGCTCATGTATATATTTTCAGTGGATGTTGTATAAAGTCTATTCCTTCACATTCATGTACATATTTCAATAAATGTTGTATAAAGACTTCACTTTGTTTTCCGAAACACTAACGTTATGAGGGATTTAGTATCTTTCACATGGATGCACTCTTGTAAACCATTGGTAATTTTGATAGCAATAGAGGGTATAGTTTGTTTGACGACGGGATGATAGAAAATAGATTCAAACATCTTCTCGACTATTCCATATGAAGCGTCTTTATCATGAATGAAATCACGTAAAATGTATTCTTTTTTCTCACCAACAGAAATAGGTAGAATCAAATCACTTTGAATGTAAAGGTGCTGTTCATGTTTATCAAGTGTCATTGGTGTTTCTATACCAATCGTATGCGCAGCAGCAAACACAGTTTGTAGCATTGAAAAACCAAAGAGTTTTTTCAAATTTTTACTCAATTGACATTGAATGTCATCACCCAGTCTCAGAACAACGCGTTGATTTTCAATTGAAAACGAAATGTGGTGTGTCTTTACATCATATTTACTTTTCATCACATGCTTCAACTTCTGTTGTATATAAGGATTTACTACATGAATGAAGCTTTCAACTGTATGATATAGACGCGGCATTATATTGATAGCAACTTTAGATTCTTCATAAGACTGGTAAATTTTCTTGATGCGATCGCCATAGATGTCCACCCACCATTCATCATTAACTGAATCAGCTTTAGTGTGATATTCATGAGAAGCATATACCACACCGCTTCCAATAATAGGTGTATAATGTCTTACAAAATGACGCAAGGTTGGAGAGAAATAAACTGTAAGTTTGTCATTATATTTCTGAATAACCAACTTATTTTTGTCCGCCATAATTTTCTCTCCATACTTCTTACCCACAGTCTCATTCCATCGTTTTACTAACTCAATAAGTGATAAAGGTTGAACACCACGCTTTTTCAAAATGATGCGTTCTTCGCATTCTACAACATCTTCATCAAATATTTTAAATCTATAATGAAATTTGTTGATTCGATTTGAATAAACTTTTCTAACATTTGCAGTAGCAATTGACGTTAGATGTAGTCCATGACCAAAACCGAGATGCGGATAGAATTCACTATCCAACCTCAGCGTAAGACCTTTAGTAAAAGAATGAAAGCGGAGGAACTGTCTCCCACTCCAATGATAGATAGTAAACTCATAAGCTTTCTGATTTTTATTCTTCATGATGGAAGTATTACCACTGTTGAATGCCTTAATAATTTTCTCATTCCCAAATGGCTCATAAGAATCTGATTTTATCTGAATCCATTCATAGTTCCACTTTCCATCTGATGTTAAATTGTATGGGAACTGAAATGCATTATTCATCGTTATTCCATCATGGGTGCGAGGAGTCAATATCATTTCTTCCAAATCATTCACATTCTGAATATTGCTATCATAGCAAATACTAGAAACGCCAACCTCCCATTCACCTTCTAAATGCAGTGGGCGATTTAATTCTACTCGATAGTCTGATGGTTTATTTTTGGGAAATTTATTCATAGAAGCATTACTGGGCAAGTAGATTAGAAACGAGTCCTTATTTTCACTTTCCATATTATTCACATTGGAAAAATATATTAGCATACGTTTGCATTAACTCTTCATTCGGAAATGGAGTGTGATACTTGTCACAGCATCTTTATGAAAAGGAATCAACGCACCAGCATCGTCATAAATGGCAATATCAATTTGTGGGATGTAGTTTGATTTCAGCTTTGTATAATGCACTTTCTTGAAAGTATGCTCAGATAAAATACTGCAGCTCTTTGGCTGGTATGGTATCATTGCTAGCAATGGAGCTTCAACATCTCCCACACGTACATCTTCACCAATATTGGAATATATCTGAAAATAGTTAATACGACGCGATAGCGACATGTCTGCGCTAGCTTTGGTTACAGTACCACTTTTAAAGATATTTTGGTCAAAACCCAAAATGTCCATTAGAGTTTTATCCATAATTAGTTCAATACCTTTTCCACTTATAGTGAGAGACAAAGTACCTTCTTTTTCAGAAAATGAAATATGTTGGTCATTAATCACTTCATTTAAATAATCTACAACCAATTTAACTGAAGTAATGATGCGAGGCATCAGCACTCTTGTTTCATGTAAGATACCACCGAAAGGCTCTACACACTTTCTGTATAAAGATACGCTCCATTCTGTATCAAATTGATTTGACCTTTCACATGGTAAATGTTGCATATTAAATTTTCCATGAACAGCTGCAGAATGATGTCGCAAGAACTGATGAAAATCTTTTGAACAAATTAATACTAGATCATCATCATTTAATTTACTTATTGCAATATGATTAGATGATTTAATATAAGTCAATGTTGCCACTTGTTTACCATCAACTCGAAGGAGATAATTAAATTTCTTCAATAATGTTTCAGGAGTCATGTTTGTCTTTCTTGGCTTAATCACAATCTTCTTCACCAACGTCTTCTCATTTTTTGGAATAAGATCTACATAATAAGCTTCCTCTCGATATATTAACTGTTTATGAGCACTTATGTGGTAATTAACGTTAAAATTATCATAGCTTGTCAAGGCGCTAGCGAGGTAACCTAAATCATTTCTTAAACTTGGACTTAAACCAACAATCCAATCTTTCTCAACTACATGATGTATATAAGTATAATCATCATTGTGTGGAGTAAATTGGGCAATATGTTTACACGCTTTATTCAAGAAATCATATATAAACTTTTTACATGATAAGAGATCTTTCTTTGGCCACTGTGGAATGTATACTCGGCAGCCCTTTTCACATTGGTAAGCAGCTGTACGTCTCATATTAATAGTCATCACCTCATGATCAAAAGTATAGACACAGTTGCTATAAACAAGTTGAGTGACACCCACTTCCCAATTCCCATTTAGCTGTTGTGCATGATCAATGGGAGTAGAAAAGAGTGCGGCTCGATTACTAGTAAATCTCTTTGTAGCCGCATTGCTAAGCAAAATATGATAAAACGACATTTTTATATTGCTAATCTGCAACTTTGCATAACATCATGAAGACTTGGATTTTGGACTCTCTACAATATATCAGAGTTGATCGTGATGGAAACGTACATTTCAAAAATTCTCATGGTCATACATCAAGAGGAATTACATTAACATGGCGACAATTTGTCAACCTCAATGATATCATGAGGGATTTGGAATATTTTGAAACATTAAGATTCATCTCCCTGGGTGATCAAGTTTGGCTTCAACATTACAGAAATGAAATTCAAATCTACCATTCTCATTCCGCAAACTGTTTCTCATTTCGCAAATACAATTGGGAGAAGTATAGAAGATACATACATCGCTCCATCATGACATTTATTCGTCGTGAGTTCATCGCCCTACTATGCAAATCTTAATCAGACATGACTATCACGCACCATGAGTTGGAAATTAGATTCCCTACAACGTATTGAAACGGATCATGATCGAAACGTCTATTTCAAAGATTCAACTGGAAATGTGAGAAGAGAGTTTGCTTTATCTTATCGCCATTTTCAATCTCTACATCATATCATGAAGGATTTAAAATACTTCTATATGAAAAGACATTCACGTATTGGAAATCGCATCTGGTTGCGCGTCAACAATCGGCGAATTCAACTCTATCATTCCCAACTTCATACTAACTTCACATTTCATCAAGGTAGTTGGGAAAAGTATAAAAGGAAGGTACATCGCTCAATTTACTCATTCTTTCATCATGAAGCGCCATCGCTACACCATCGTCAACATTCTCCGTCGCTTCAGACTCTACACCAAAATCGATCTCACAACATTACACCAACAGCTTCCAAACAGCAAGTATTACCCGGGTCGTCCTCAAATGTTAGTGGTGAAGATGAACAATTCACGGAATCTTCAACTCTTCCCAAATGGGACTGTACAGATTCTCGGCGCCCTTTCTCATTCATCGGCGCAGTCAATGCGCTTAGAGCTACAAAGACTACTACGTCGGATATGGAAGAGGGAGAGGTGTGTGATGTCGAATCTGACTGTGGACAATATGGTGATCTCTACTCAATTGAGTGACAGTCTATCATTTTTGAAGATTCGTACCAGCAGTTACAGTTTGTGTTATGAACCCGAACTTTTTCCTGCAGCTCTCATTAGTTGTTGGTTACCTGTGCATGTGGCAATCTTTCATAATAGTAAAGTGATCATTACTGGACTAAAATCTCATGTACAAGCAAATATGATCCTAGACTATCTCATTGAGTATGTACGTACCCAGCGGATTGTAAAATAAAAAACAATTTTTCCAACATGATGTTTTTATTTCAAATCATGATAGAACTTACAAATCATTTTTTCATTAGAGGATGGATTACATGAAAAGTTTTGAATAACAGATGCAAATCGAGATACATGTAAACGTCTTAAGATGAAGTACAGTACAAAAGCACCACACGTTGATGAAAGTGGATGTTGTAGTATGCGTTCATTTCGCTGATATTGACGCGTATGTTTTCTCAACCACTGCTGTGTTGGTATATTTGGAGGTTGAGCAAGAGAGTCAAATAGTTCACCACGTCGGTCTTCTCCAATAAAGATCGCTTTCCAATGCTCACCGCCTAAATTCTGCGAATGAGTGTTTAGTACAATAAAGATGGGATAGTGATTTACTGCAGGTGGTAAGGTATCGAGTGAATAGACATTATCGAAAGCTTTCAACGTCGCTTCGTCTGCATTACGCTGCACTTTAGTCTTAATATCGTCAGCAGTCAACCAACTCATTAACGATTATACTGAAGAATCACGTCACGATACTTTGTAATTTCAATATTTGAATCGAAGACTGCATAAATTAATACATTGATCGTCTCAGGTAGTGTTCTTTTGAACGTTAAATCCAAACGAATATTATGAGGCACGTTCGCTTGACGATAGGGTGCACTAATATCGCTGTCAGCAGTCAAATCAAATGCATAAATAGTATATCCACTCTTAAACTCTTTCATAGTCAGTCCGTTGGTGTCATCCGTATTGTAAAAGCCAAAAACATCCATAAAATCAACATAACTGCGCATAAATTGATCTGAAGCAAAATCTGGTTTGTAGGGTGGACCAGGATGACTCACACCATTTACACGTAAAGCAATTTCACTTAACTGATTGTGTTTAAAATTGAAAGGATTCTTCTTTATATTACCATTAAATGCATCATTTTCAACCATTGCCACCATGAGGAGCTTCGGTGCTTCCGATGGAAAGAGGCCATCTTTCATGAAACTCTTTTGATCTTTCGGAATTGTAAAGGTGAGAAGCTTTGTATGCTGAATGGGGTAAATGGCATTTTGGCGGTTAAGGCCTTCAGCATGCCCTCTAATGACACTTGGATTCGGTACTACTCGACGAATGTAAAGTGCAATATCTTCCACATGAATTCTAAAATTGTCAACTTTAGCAAATGCATTCAGCGCAAATTCAGGCTTATTCAATGTCAGCTTGAGTCGCATGCTGGTATTACACAGTAAAAACTTTGACTGTCTAAAGAAGTCTAAATTCAGCGGACCATATAGCTGACATACTCTACTATCTTTAATCATAGCAGATCGCTTTACAAAGCCACTGTTTGTTTCAACATCAAATTTTCCTGCTTCATCTCTGTACCATCCCATGGCTTCCATATGACTTTTTTGTGCTGCTGGATGAAACTGTGATACATGATTGAAATATGATTTATAGGGATAATCGCTTTGACCACCTTCCACTTGCTGCTCTCCAATCGTTAGAGAAACATCACGAAGTAATGTAGTCAATGGTAAATTGTTCAGTCCAACTTTATGTGCATCGTCAATAGCAGTTCCATCTGCTTGCTGAATTCTAAACCTCAAATCAAGCATCGCATAACTCAAATCTATGTAGTCATCACTACCACCAGGAATAACAAATTCAATGGGGCCAGCATTCTCAGCTGTTCGAGGATGATAATCTACAATACTTGAACTAAGAATATCTGTCTGTATGGCTTGTTGATCGAACAAACAAAAACCGGAAGTTTTACACTCCATGATTAGAAGTTATAGCAGCGTCGTCGTTTAGCGCCTGATGAATGATTAGAGCCTCTGCGACGTTTGCGTGAATGCCTTTTGACTGAAGATCGCACCTTACCAGCTCCGCGATGTTTCCTCCTTCCTTTATTCATTCGTTTAGGTGATTTCTTTCCTTGAGTAACACCAGCAATGGTCTGCTTCAATGTTTTTAAACCGCGTTCCTTCCCACGATTCAACAAACTGCTCTTAAAACTTCTACCTCTGGAAAGATCACTAGCAACATCACCAGCAAAGCCAACGGCATTACTTAAAACATTTCGTTTTAAAGATCTACCGACATTGGATATGAGAGGTGCTACAACAGATTTCAGTGCACCAAGTATGCTACCTCCACGTTGGCGGCGAGCACCGATGTAAATTTGTCCTCCGCCACTTACATAGGAGGGTCGTGAATAAAATGAGGCAGTTGGATTCATAGCTCAAACCCTAAACATTGTTAGTTACAACTTTGCATGAATCACTGTCGATCACTTAGATGAAAGATGTCGGCACGACGCATCCAAGAGTTCATACTTGAAGGATAACCAGTCCATTTAACAAGACACCATTCTTCACCTTGCCGTTTTTTACATCGAATGATTTTCTCTACCAAATATGTTTCACTTTCAGTGACTACCTCAATCTCATCGCGGTAAAAGCTACCCTCAATTTCTTCATTATCGTAATCTTTCAACTTGTAGGTGGTCGGAGAGTCTTTTTGATTAATCCTTGATACTGTAAATACCTCCTCTGTCCAATTCGGAAGGTACCCTTTAGCAAAAACACTTTTCACTTTTGAGATACGAACTTTATCGCCAATTTTCACATCACTTTTCACATGAGTGCGTTTACGTTGGAATGATTCGCGCACTTTATCTACATTGTCAGCATTTACATCTACTGGTCTGAGTCCAATAGAACGATGGATAGAGTGATTGTAGGCATGGAGTGTATCTTGTAGAACCTTTGTCCAATTTTGTGTCAAGTTGGCAGTAAAATGTCGCCACAAGCGATTTTTTAATGTGCGATTAAAACGTTCAACGAGTGCAGCTTTATAAGCGCTCTTTACACTAAACAACTCAATGTCATGGCTCTCAAATAATCTTGTCACATGCTGATTTTCAAACTCTTTTCCTTGATCACTCTGAATTCTTTTTGGAATGCGACCTTCTCGAAAAATTGTTTGGAATGCTTTTGCTACTCCTTTCCCTTCTTTAGTTTTTAAAGGTTGAGCCCACGCATAACGCGAGAAAATATCAATGACGGTTAAAATAAAATTATTGCCCGAGTTATGTTTTGAAATGGAGGCAACATCGCACAAATCTGCTTGCCACTGTTCATCGATGTCATGAACAATATAATGGCGGGTGCGGTACTTCTTTTTCGCTTGTTTGTGGAGTGTATAGGTAGCCTGACCCTTTAACCATCGTTTCACTTGTGATTGTGGAAGACCACTCGCTTTTGATAATTTCTTGATAGATGCAAATCCTGCCGGATGTTTTACATCATAATAGATTGACTTCAAACGTTCAGTCGATGACGGCTGACTCTTTTTCCTCCTTCTCATCTTTTTTCTTTCTTGCCTTTCTACATTTACAACAACTGCAGCATTTAGCTTTAGCGGTTTTGCGATCGTGTTCACATTGCTTAGGGGTTTCATTATGAGAGCTGGCGCAGCAAGTGCAAGTGACAACGACATTCACCTCTGGCGGCTCATTACATGGCAAGCAACACATCTGCTTCATATTAATAGTCTGAGAACATGTATTTCCTAGGAGGAGCTGTTTTACGTTTTCCTTTTACCAGTTTTAGTGGCGATGTAGATCTACGTCGAGTTCTTCCTCTTGTTTGCTTAGTGAGTGTGGGAGGGGATGTAGCAGGTGACGTCTTAAACCAATTTGTTGGCATTTTCATCGCCTGAAGCATTGGAGTAGTAGCCACTGTTGAATCAAGTTCTTTCAATGTCTCATTATTTAAAGCAAATTTTGGCACATTATGCTTTTTCAATAGTTTAAGAAAGTATGACCAACCAGGTGGAACATAGCCCTGACGGCGCTTTCTACGTGTCGCATACTGAATCAAGTCTTCATAACGTGAAGCATCAATCACTTTATTTTCATCTGTAATGATTTCTCCTCTATCATTTACATTGAGATGGGGTTCAATACTGTTGAAAAGAGATATGGCATGTGCGCGAGATGCTAAAGGTGTAGCAGTCGATACAGAGTCACGCATCTTATTCTTCAAGTTTTTCAATTGCTCAACAGTTTCCGATTGTAATAATACAGCACGATGTGGATCTTTGATGTGAACATTTTGCTGATAATCTATTTCTTTCCTATACATTTGATTTGCAAGAGGTTGCTTTACTTGCTGCATGGCAGTCAATTGTACATATTCATCCTGAGGAATAACAATCATGCGAGAATAAGAACTCATAGTTTGTAGATAATCATGGGAGTTTTCAAAATATCACTTCGAAATCTAAATTCTTCCGGACACTCTTGCGTAAAGTCAATGAATAAGTAACCGTATGGTTTTTCAGTAGCTGCTTGAAAAATTTCAATTAAGGCTTTTGATCCTCTGGGTGCAACTTGTCGCGCTAAAATTTCAAATTGACTTTTATCTCGCGGATTCTTGAAAATAGCATAATAGTGTGTATTCAGGTTTCGTGTACGAGCTTCTTTTCCATCAGGAAACAAATTTTGTGTAATATAGATGATAAAACACCTTTTATGGTGTGCTGCGCGAGTGAACATATCTGTAACATCTTTTGAATTCTTACTTTCTTTTAATAAATCATCCAATACAACAACATCATTAGACTGAAGTTTATCCACTGGAATAATTCCTTCATGTCGAATAAAGTTGCGACTTTGCAATTCCTGAAACAGCGACGGTTGATAAATACCATAACACCAAATCACTCGATTGATAGGTTCCTTAAACAACTCCCTTCTTTTATCCAATAAATTCAGCGTGAAAACAGTTTTACCTGCATGAGATGGACCTGATACAGTCAGAACTTTATCGCATTGAAGTCTGAAATCCATTTTATTACTTTGAGACTCAACATTTGCATAATTAACGCTTAGAGCCAAAGATATTTCCCAATAGGTTGCCCACGGCAGGAGCTATCATTGGAAGTATTGCTGAAAGGAAACCGCCCTTTTGTGTTAGAGTTTTCCTCTTTCTTTGAAGGGCGACTTTAGGATTGGAGATGAAACGCAATTTTGTAGCATATCGCTTAAGTAACTTTCGTTGTTTTGGTGCTAATTTCTTCGTCCTCAACTTTCTCACATGAGAAATAATTTCACAAATGAATTTATCGTTAGCATGTCGTATAGCATTGTATCGCTGATTTGCTTTCATTCGTCGGAGAGCTTGAATGGCTGAAGAAAACTTTTGACTTTTACGTTTCGTCATTTTACGTTTCGCCATTTTCCGTGTTAGTCTTTGCTAAAACCTATCTTTACCACATTTGCATAGGTACTAACTATTGCGGCATAAGTGACACTCGAAATGAGCAATATCACAGTGGTTACATTGGCAAAGTTGAATGCAATTACGTATGAAACAGCGTTGACAAAAAGCATGCTTACATCTCTTGAAGATGCGCTTTTCATTTCCATCCTTTCGTTTACATACATCGCAACACATAGTTTCACCGTTACTGATGTCTATAGCAAGTCTTTTTGAAGATATGAATTTGCTAGCCTTTTCTAAATAATAGACGCATGTACAGAAGGAATATACTTCGAGAGTGAGCAGACATAGCTCGAAAACCAGTTGTGCTACAATCAAGTACCACTGCATTTTCAATTTTTCTTTATGGAAAGTTGAATGTGAATATCTGAAATCGCTTCAATCACTAGACTGCTACCATGATGGTTAAATGCGTTAAGACGTTCAGCAATTTTTATCATATGTCTTTTAAAAAATTCTTCGGGGTGATCTACCACTTCCATTGAATAAGAAGTAAAATGGAAAGAGCGAGTTTCCACCTCTTCCTTTCCAAAATGACTAAACTTAATTTTCGCAACTAATCGCGCCATGACAATGCTATCAGAGAATGTATTCATTAACTCTAGAAATAGAGTGCTAGCATCATCGAGCACTGCTTCGATGTCAGTCTCATCTTTATGAAAATTTATCACATAATCTTGAACAGCTCCTTTTAAACTTTGCCTATGAAAACGTAATGTTCCGCAGTCGTTTGAGAAAGACATGATCGCCCTTTATCTAACCCATCCATTGCATGAAAACAACAACTCTTCTCATAGTAACATTTATTGAATAACGGTAACAAGCATGCATTATAAATCAATGGTTTGAAAGAGATAAAATAGATACAGCTGATAACTATCATACAGCGAGCAATGATAACCATACAGGACTTTGGCAGTGTTGAGGTAAGGAGGAAAGAAGCATTGGTTATGAACGTAGCTACTACAACGAACAGACAAAATAGGAACACACAAATCCTTAAAACGTTTCGTGACTTCATGATAATGTTGATTCACTCTACTATCCCAAGGCGGGAGCAAAATATCATCAATGATTAGATTGGGAAATACTTTCCTCTCCTTACCAGGATTATTACAAAAGATGCGTATAACATTGAAAGCAGCTAACCATCGTTTAAAGTCAATAAGAAGAGCACTCTCACAAGAAAAGCCATAGTCTTGCAAATATTTCAGATTAAGTCCATGAATGTGTTTTCTCGCCCATTGATCAACATTGGGATCGCAGTTGGCATGTTGATGATAGACACTAACAATCTGATATGTCCAATTGTTCATAGCAATAGCACTGAGCTCCTGTACAGGTTCACCCTCACAATCCATAAAAATGATGATAGAAGCCTAAAACGGAAATTTACACATCTAAGGAAGCGTTCTATAACATATTACAAAATGAAGAATTACATCGATGCTTTTCACGACAAAATACACAAATGATATGATGGCAACGAAGATGTAAAATGTATCTAATAAGACCACGTCTACGACACTCAAAGCACATAAGCGAATTGTCATAGGGTAGAGTTAGGAAAGGACTAGTAATTCTCCTTCTTTGATTTGCGTTTTGATGTAGCATTCTTCTCCGACTTGCGCTTCGTACCACTGCTGTTGAGGATTTGATCAATTATGTCATCTACGCTGGCTGGTTTTGGAATATATAGGATGGATTCCATATGCATGGAGAGAGAGGCTATTTTATTATCTTTGTGCTGACCATAATATAGTCCATTCACTTTGAAAAGGATATCCCAAGTACCTTCTCCGAGCTCGTCGCATGTGATGATTGTTGAATGATCTCCCTCCTTCTTATAGTAAGTACACCAATGTGATACCGGTAGGCAAATTTGGTTACCATCCCAAATCTTTCTATAGGGAGTATCCTTGTCATCTCTCGCTTTCCACTCTTGAGCAAGAGGAGTAGGAATGTCCATATTTAATGTCACGTACTCCTCAATAATATCGAGTTGGCGGCGAATGTACGTACTCACGGGGATCAGTATGTAGTCCCCATACTGATTGCGCATTATCTTGACATCCGTGGAAGGGAGCATTCCCGTTTGGAGTACTACGCTATGATCGTCATAACGCAAGACTTGTTTAAATTTACGCTGTAGCGGTGTAGGATTATGTACCTTGGTTGTTTCTTCCACTGGCCTCAGTTGTAGATGATCTGATCGGAGCGAACCTTGTAACGTTTGACCGTCATTTTGTCCTACTAGTGCAGCAGATGGAGTAGATGCCTGAAAATGAAAAAAGATTGTATTAAGTTTACGTTCAAGGGAGGAGAGGGAGGGAAGTAGCGACTTACCATTTTAGTTGGATAATAGAATAGAGAGAGAAAATGTGCGTCCGTCACTCGTGTGATTCAACGATGGAATGATTCTCACTGTGGAAGGCTCGCTATTTATAAAGAAATGCTTGATTCTCATTGGATGATGATCCTCATTGGACAATAACATCAAGCTGATTCCAAAGCCGTCAGCGAAATTTGATGAAACAACCTTTGGTAAAGGTCCCAGGTCGAAATTCCACACTTTGGAAAATTTTTAATTTTTCCCATACAAAGTCACTCTGACACTTAGGATTTTTTCAGGTGAGCTCCGACCTAAAATCTTGTAACCGCTCTAACTTTTGAACGGCTGCTCCGATTGACTCGCAACGAAAAATGCGGTCGAGCAGTGTTTCATCCTCTTTCCAATGCAAGTCGAACGAACAAAATCCGTCCACTAGAACCAAAGTTAGAACAAAGGGGGGGGGTCAGCGAAATTTGATGAAACAACCTTTGGTAAAGGTCCCAGGTCGAAATTCCACACTTTGGAAAATTTTTAATTTTTCCCATACAAAGTCACTCTGACACTTAGGATTTTTTCAGGTGAGCTCCGACCTAAAATCTTGTAACCGCTCTAACTTTTGAACGGCTGCTCCGATTGACTCGCAACGAAAAATGCGGTCGAGCAGTGTTTCATCCTCTTTCCAATGCAAGTCGAACGAACAAAATCCGTCCACTAGAACCAAAGTTAGAACAAAGGGGGGGGGTCAGCGAAATTTGATGAAACAACCTTTGGTAAAGGTCCCAGGTCGAAATTCCACACTTTGGAAAATTTTTAATTTTTCCCATACAAAGTCACTCTGACACTTAGGATTTTTTCAGGTGAGCTCCGACCTAAAATCTTGTAACCGCTCTAACTTTTGAACGGCTGCTCCGATTGACTCGCAACGAAAAATGCGGTCGAGCAGTGTTTCATCCTCTTTCCAATGCAAGTCGAACGAACAAAATCCGTCCACTAGAACCAAAGTTAGAACAAAGGGGGGGGTCAGCGAAATTTGATGAAACAACCTTTGGTAAAGGTCCCAGGTCGAAATTCCACACTTTGGAAAATTTTTAATTTTTCCCATACAAAGTCACTCTGACACTTAGGATTTTTTCAGGTGAGCTCCGACCTAAAATCTTAAATGGCGTCTCACATGTAAACGAAGACAGATAGGAACAAGCCGTTTGTTTCAGTGAATTTGTCTCACTCTTAGCTTTCAAATGACACCTCACTCGACAAAATCCGTCCACTAGAAGCCAAGATCGAAGCAAGCTGTCCAGAGGGGGGGGGGACGTCAGCGAAAAATTTTTATCTCCGATTGCTTTCAAATTCACCATACAGATGCAGAATTTCACGCTGAATCCGAATCTGGCCTCCGTTTTCACATCCGAGGCCGCGTTTGGACACTACACACCAAAACATCCCACAGTTTAACCAAGACAACCTAGACGGTCGCCCACGTCAACCTAGACGGTCGCCCAAGTCCACCAGGCGGTCGGACACAGACACCCAAGGCTCACACACTGACGGTCCAGAGGGGGGGGGACGGCAGCGGAACCTCGCCGGCACATCACGACACTGGCGGACCAGAGGGGGGGGACTCAGACACGACGGCGGCCATCTTGCGCTATCTGGTGTTCGCCGTTTTCTTACTACTGACATTGATCAGTTGAAGTAGTCGCAAAAGAAATTGATTTTATTAACCATGAGACAGAAAATAGGAACAGGGACTTTGAAAATCACGGGTTTCAGATAAAGTTTCTCAGTATTCAAAAAAATTATCAACTAAGATATTGCATAATCACTAAAAAAAGAAAGTTGATATACTATGTCACATTCTAAAATTTGGTTTACATTTGCCGCGTGTGTAGCCATAAATTGTTCGATTTTTTAAAAAAGCGCAAAATCTGATACCAATGGTGTGTAGTAGTGCACCGACTAAACTAATATATTGGATTCAGAAACTCGAGACATGTTAGGAAATGACTATTTCTGAACATCAAAAAGCTGTGTACAGAAACCTTATTTTCCGTCTTGTTGTTTAAAATTGCGTGGAACGCCTGATAAATTGTCATAATGTTAATATACAAATACAGGAAATATTCGATGAGCATGAAATCAAAACCCTGAAATTTTCGTTTCTTACCAGTTTTGGATGGATTGGTGCGTCTTTTTTT
Organism: Prostheceraeus crozeri; assembly: GCA_907163375.1. Lineage (NCBI taxonomy): Eukaryota > Metazoa > Platyhelminthes > Polycladida > Euryleptidae > Prostheceraeus > Prostheceraeus crozeri. The sequence goes on along the minus strand of CAJQUW010005409.1, from coordinate 128,705 downwards.
CTTGGATATTCTCATTTTATTTGTAGGACTACACTCCTCGTCGGTTGAATCGAGCACATTAGTATCTGACGAATGCCTATTACCTGTGAGATTAACAAAAAAAATCAGCGTCAACCACTTGTACAAAAAGAAACACAGGAAATACAGTATCCACCTTAACATACATATATACATAGCATAACATTGTACAAGAAATTCATGATACATAATATTTAAGATCACAAATCAAATGTATATTTTTCCTCTACGATAAAAAGTGCACGCAAACAACGCATGAACAGGGTTTAGTGAAGTTTTCAGTAAGAAAAGAATTTCAGTAATGCACGATATTTCAAAAAAATGTTTCTATGATCGGCAACAACCCTGTCATTACCTACTGGTACGGCAGTAATTTCTATTAATTAGTGGTATAAACGTAGGAAGGTAGATACTCTTCAGAAAATGAAATGTTTACTAATGCAGGCAGTCGTATCAAGACAAAAAAGGATAAAATTAACTTAACTTAGGCTCACGTACAATATCGAGTTCAGATTATAATTTAGGTTCACTTACATAACTTGTTCGTCGGAACTAGATCAATAGTTTTTAAATTGCATGGATCACTAAGATAAAACCGATGATATTACTGTGAAATGCAATGCCCTTAAAAATCATTTATCACTAATTTACTAAATTCATGCGCTCGCTGTTGCGGTGAAAGCGATTAGTAGTAATGCCGATTGACAAAACATGAGGATTCTCTAACAGAATCATGACTCAACTAAGTAAGTATAAAAATTATACAGCAATAAAAATTAGTAAATTTACAATTGGTTTCATCATAAAATTTTATTATACATCATTTACTGTACTGTTATCGTTTTCGGACAAGTTATGATAGCATAATTGTGACTAGGCTAAAAAAAACAATGTTTTTTGAAGTGTTTTAAAACAAGAAGCCACAGTTATCCGCTCATGAACGTCTCCCGCAGGTGAATCCGGCTTTATTACCTCGCACTGACTTAAGATCTCCATCTCGATCTCTGTAGATATCTCTTTTCAGTCTATCCTGAGCTTTCTTCAATATATCATCTGTATTCTCACAGTCGCTGATGACTGATTACAGAACATGGGTAGATCTTGCCATCAGTTGCGAGTTTCCACGACATAACAATCTCTCCGGGAAAAGTCTGTCATACATATTCAGAAATACGCGCTCGCCCTAAAATAAGAAAATTCGATTAAAATTCGATATAACAGCCTGTCGTTTGTAATAGAGTAATACATTCAGATATCAAACGAACGCATAGCATCATCCTCTAAATCTGTGAAGGCAATCGGCCATGATATGAAAAACGTCGCAGGGCAATATTTTCTATCCTTGCCCCCCCCTAGGAGGGCAAGGATAGATTTTCATAGAAGTTTATTCAATAACAACATTTAGTGCAATCATAGCATCAAAAACATTGCAAGAAATATCAGTTTACTGATGGGTAATACTTATCCATACTTTTACGTTTATTTGTTTTCTGTTCATCGTTCACTATTTGTTAGGTGATTCGCCATTTCATGATTCACTGTTTAGCTGATTGATTTCATTTCATCTGATTCGGCCTTCTACATCTTCTAATTTGAATTTCAGAAATAGTTCAAAAAGTGCCAAATCACCCCATCGACGGGGTCACTCCGGGTGATATGGCACTCTCGTTTGGTCTCAATACACTTGCGAATGAAGTGTTACAATGCTACAATTTCATGAATTGTGACGCTCTAATGGCTATATATTTCACCAAAATACTTATACATAGACTTCTAACATATGGGGCTTAAACATACAGACATAAGGGGCCTAAACATAAGATAGTAAGGACTTACTTTCATGCTGCGTATCCGGTATTATTTCGTAAGTTATTTGAAGCAAGTAAACAACTCAAATCTAGGCTTTTGGTTCGCATATACTCAATAAAATTTCAATATGCTACTGTGTACACTGTAAATCGCTCAATACCAATCACATACGAAGGATGCATACCAAAATATTTTTTTGGTATATTTCTGTATGATCTTGGTATATATTTGTATGCTTTTCGCATGTTATTTCAAGTGTGGTATGCTTTACATACTAAAGCCATACCAGCACAATGTTAAAAGAAAGCATCAATCATGTCCAAAGTATGTTGATTTAAGGATTTTTGTCAATAAAGATCACAGTAATGTTACTACTGTTCTGTAAGTAGTTAGATAATGACATTCAAGAGTGATACCTTAAATGCTGAATTCGATTTTAATACACGTAAGTCTAAGGCATTTCATGAATAATCAATAAGTATTCAACCATCAACAATTATGTATCATGTAATTTTGAAATAAGGCATATTATCAATCCGAAGTAAAAACACATTGTAATTCATTAAATGCAAAAATAGTTATGTTTGAGATATATAAGTCAACATGGTTGCTGAAAAGTTATCGTTATATTGAAATGATGTTTATCAATTTAGTTCAAGGAAATGAGTTAATTATGAGTCTTGTGAATGCTATAAGACAAGTTGCAAAGATGACATGCGGCTTTAATTCCACAATAAATATAATCTAGTTATATACCACACTTTCACAAAGAAATATTCACGGCTGGTATTACTGGAAAAAAGTTATTTGTAAGTAGTATGTAGTATAACATATTTTTTGCCATATGACATAAAGCTATTCATACGAAAGACATACGAAACACATACCAATTTGCATCGGGTCTCGTATATAAAACATACCAAGAATTCGTATTTCAACGTAAAACAGCCAATCACAGTTAGCATAGTTCGCATCGTTTACATACCAATCACATACGAAAGTAAATGGCCATTCGTATGAAAAACATACCAGATTTCTTTATATATACCAGAATCTCGTATCAAATGTTGGTTTCAAATTGTATGTAAACTTGGTATGTGTTTGTATGTAATTTTCGTATCCAGTGATTTACAGTGTAGGCGCAGAAAACAAATTTAAGAAAAAAATTATCAAATTGATTTGAAAATTACCGACTTGAGGCATCTTTAAAAAACAAAAGTTTAGTTCTTTGGATAATATCGTAGATAATAAAGTTATGGTGATGCTCCACAAGTACAATTTAGATGCACTCTCTCAACAAGAGACAGTTAAGGCCTATTCAAGATACACAAATCTAGAATTGGACTAATACGTGGTTCAAGCATGGGATGGACTGTACCGAGTGTCAGATAATAGGTTAGGTTAGCTCATATTGTATGAGGTTAATACTTCCTCGCCAGTTTGACAACAGGACGCCAGTAATTAAGATACATGTAGTGCCATATCACCCCATTGTCTGAGTGCCATATCAGTATCACCCTATTCGACTTTATAAAACTAAACAGCTGACGTCTTGTGAATTCTATATCAAATATTTTGAAAATTCGTTGCTATGATGTCATGCTCCATTGACAAAGTTAAGAGAATTGTATTACCGGTTGATCTTAGCTGATGGGAACAAAATATCCCAAACTTTCAACGTTGAAAAATCCGTTTTTAAGGCCAGGTTTATTCACACGTTCAATATCGTTTCACCCATAGCACTATTTACACGCTACCTGATGTGAAAACAACAATCTTGCTAACTAATCGCTATCTACACGCAACCAGCACTATAAATAACTTGGCCAATATGGGACAGCTATTTAAACGTAAAATTACGTGTGAATAGTCGAAGCCATTGTGAAATAATATCCGCACGCCCCAATAGGATGCGTTTATTTTTTATAAGAATTTTAAATAACCAATAAGAATTAAAGATATTGAAAAGCAACAACTAGTTAGTAAGATTGTTATTTTCACATCAAGTAGCGTGTAAATAGCCTGGCTATGGGTGAAACGATATTCACACGCAACTGGCCGTGTGAATAACCACTTAGCGTTTTTAATACAGCGCAAGAATTGGACTGTGGAGAGGGTGGGTGCCATATCACCCCATTCCTTCCTACCCCCTGAAATAAATAGAAAATTTGAAATTGATTTAATTAGCATCAAATAAGGAACTAAAATTGCCAAAGTATTTTCGTCATGATTTTCAAAATAAATCCCACACCCTTGTCAGCGAATTGGAAGACAATAAAAATAAGGCTTATTTACTGAAAAATGAATAGTAATATTTAATTATGCGAAAAGTCACGCTTTCATGACCTTCCACGTTCATTAAACACCCTGAATTGGTACCTACGTACACTATATGCTTACCTACAGTTGGCATTGCATGCATGATACAATAACATCTTACATTATGAAATTGTCATCTTTGTTAACAGAAACTACGTAATTCGAATGCTGAAACAGATATCTCCGGGTCTCAATTAGAAGGGTCGTCCACATTTCTGACAACTTAAATGCCTACTTAATCAACTCACCACTTTCAAATCTTCCTTCTCCTCTGTCGTTAGCGAAAGAAATCTCGAATTGAAATATTGTGGAATATTTTTCATCATTCTGACACTTTTCATAAACAAAACAAAAATAAGTGTCTGAAAAGTCAACTGGAATCTTTGATTTAGCTGCTATTCTTTTCCTAATGGGACGCGACATCGTTCCGTGAAATTGAAATTTTTTAACACAACTGAGGATTGGAAAATTCACGACGTATTGCAACACATTGACATCACATGTAAGCCACATATTCACGGGTAATTTGAACGTTATTATACTAGATAATTAATTAGATTTAAAAAAATTAATTACATTGCATCTTGAAACACAAATATAACTGTGCCTTCCAGAGACCTTCACATTTTCACGATGCTCCCCACTATATATTCAATTTTTTGCCAATTAATATTTGCCTTGAATGTGTTGCGAATATATGACCCCGAATCTGTTGCGAAAGTCTAATTATTGAGGAGTTACATTAATTGAACTGACCCTGAGGATCCAAACTGAGATAGTTTAAACAATAAAAAGCAAATATATAGAGCAAATTTTAATTGCTGACCACACTCGCTTTTTCGCGGTGGATGTGAAAAACTACATCAAAATCGCGTTTGTTGTCAATTAGAGTCTACAAAGAAAAACACAATGATGGTTGGAAGAGCTAGGGAACACAAATACCGACGACAAATACCTTTGGCAGACCATATCCTCATAAAAGTTAAGAAATCTCGTGAAAATTTTGATTTCTATCAGTAGACCTGCAATATTTTAACACGCTTCATTATTTGAATAATTATTGCCATAAACATTATTGCTATGTTTAATAAATCTACTTAATTTCGTCAACATTTGCAAATATTACACAACATTTCATATTAATGACTGATAAATCTAACAAATCACTCATTCTGTCCACCCAAAGTCAAGCATATTGTAGTGTAGAGGCAAAAGCGAAGTGACAAGGACTACACAACGCTAAAGAAGACAATAATTTTTGAACAACTTTTAATTCAAACTACTTGCTATCATAAACGTAAATCAATGATTTATATGTTCAGTCATTGTCTAAAGAGACAATTTTTGCGTTTGCATTGAGAATAGCATGGGTAAATACACAATCGAGAATATCGATCAATATTTGAAGTTACATAAAGAATTATAACATCAGCTTTAATGTCACACTCGTCATAGAGTAATGATATTCAAAAAGTAGAGTAATTAAATGAATTGTTTTACTACAGTACACATATTTTAATCAGCGTTGTAAAACGTAAATCAAATTTAAAATGTACCATATGACAATTTTCGGAAACCCAAAAAAATACAAAGAATATGAAGAAGAAGAAAATAATCATTATCTATTAAGAGACTGTAGCAAGTGTTGAGTTCTAAGAAAGGATTTTGGCATCAGATGAATGGAAATCTACAAGAAGACAATGGTAGGAATAAACAACACGTAGAACAATGTAGAACACTGAAGAACAGAAAGAAGTATATAACAACATTAATAAAAGTAATCCAGAGAGTGACCTGAACAATCCAATCGACAATTCTGACTTCTTTGACGTTTGACCTTCCAACATGTTAAAATTTAAAGTCAAGAAAATCTGTAATGTTATGAGACCTGAGCAAAAGGTATATTTTTAATTATCAGGCTATATATTAGTCTAATAATAAACACTATCCACTCGGAACAACTACTTTTTTCTTATTTCTGTCTGCGTAAAAGTTGTTAGCAAATATAGTCTGAAAAGATCAGTTTAGAGGCAATGACATATTATGTGTGAATGGTTTATAATGGTCTGTACCGGAAACAGGCTGCATTCCACGTATCATTATTCTGGAAATTATTATGAATTATATATAAAATGATTTCATAAAATTTTAATTCAAAGTGGAAAATTCTCCAATGTGCTCTAGGCTAGTGAATTTTGGTGCGTTGAATTCGTTGAATTAAATTTTTCATTTTCATTTATTCCTTTTCATTATCGCAGATCAAATCAGGCCTAAGTATGTTTTTGCAAGCGTATTTCGTTTTCATATCTGAAATTTCATACGTGTGATCTAGCTAACATTTTAGTTTTCCAAGATATATTTATTTGTATACAATAATTTGTAGAAATGTCTGTTTTCTGATGATTTTCGTTTTCAATGTTTATCCACGTTAACATGGATCATGGATGTTTTTCTTGTCAACACATGTCGTTACATTTGTTCTACAAAAATTGTAGAAAATACGAGTTAAGGTTCGTACTGAAAGCATCAATGATTGATACATCTATTTTGAATAAATTGAAGATTAAAATGATCACACAATATAAGTTTCTGTTATCAATGATTAACCATACGATCATGCATCATGGATGTTTTTCTTGCATTACTCGTCGTTAAATATGTTTTTTACAAAAATGGTAGAATATGAAAGCTCTGATTAACATTGAAAGCACAAATGATAGGCGTATCTATTTCGAGTAATTCACGTTGAAAATTATCACACAATATATATTTTAATTTACCATGATCAACCACGTGATCATGCATCATGCAATATTATCCAATCTCGGGAAACCAGGGTACAAGTTTAACGCATGGGGTCCATTGTGGACCCCAAGTCACTATTATTATTATATCAGCAGCAGAGATGAATTGAAAAGTCAAAACTTCTTCTTTATAAATTCTATAGTATAATTCGATTGTCCGTCGACGACTGTCCTTCCGGGAAAAGACACTGTTCAATCGACAGACTGATATTCTACAAGAGAGAGACTACATAGATTGCATCAAGAAAAATCGTCTGCATTGTCTGATTCCTTGATTCCAGAGGAAGGTAAATAAACATTGAATCACATACGCATGATTCCTGAAAACTAAATAAGTTATTTATAAAAGAAAATTAAGATCCTGTGCTTGCTAGAACTTAAAACAACGTATTAGGCTTTCGCCTGCTAAATCAAGGACGTTAGGCCTACTGAAAGTCAATATTGACCATTGCTTCCTTCACTGTGAATATTGAAGCACAAGTTTTTCACGATAGCGACTCGACTTATGACAGATCAAGACTATCGAACTGACAAGATATTCCTGCAGAAATGCAATGTTAAATTCATGGGACATTGATAAGTTTATGTCATGAATAGTTTGGTCTATCTGTCCCTGATCTATCACATTAGATTCGCGTCTAAAATACATCCTATACCTAGGGACTTCCTCCAAAAAGAATGTGGCCTCCTTCTTTGTTGAAAAATCTGGTGCTGCCCATCTGTATCATCTTCTCGAGCTGCCACCTGTAAAACATAATGACTTCATGCTTGACTTCATCGTTCAAACCAGAGTAATCCCCGTCATCTTACGAAAGATAGACTTGTGTAGAAGCTGTAAGAGGCAAAAGAGGCTACATTTTCCATGCTGTCACTGTTTTCTACTGAGCAGATGAGTTTACAAACAGTATCAAATGAAAGTGATTGTGTCATAAACCTTTCCACAATGTGATATGATTCCTATCATACAATAGATTCTCTGCTGCAGTACCTCAAAAGGAATTTACAGTCCACATACTTGGCTGTCTGTTTAGAATATTGCATAAAACAACACCGCTCTCTGAATGAGACCAATGTTACAGAATCATGGTCTGAAAATTTCGGCAAAGTTTTCGAAAAAGCAAGAATTCCATTATCGCAGCCATGTCTGTTTTTCGTGTACTCACGCGTTCCGCTTTACACTCAAATATTAGATTCTGTAGCAATTCTCTCACCCTGTAGACTCATAGTACCGAAAAATGCCCTGCGGTCATGTACGTTCTTTGTTCCAAAAGCTTTGCAACGAATCTCCAGTTGAGTGCCACCAAGGTAGAGAATTCCAATTAGTCCGATAAGCTTATAGGCTTTGTCGGCTGCTGCCATACTCATAGCCCTGTTGTCATTTCGCTTCTTTTCTTTCCATCGTTTGTGTACGTTGCCATGATGTCCATCAGCAATCGCCAGGAGGTTTTGTGACTCTACTGTATTTCTGCAATCCGTTGTAGGTTCAGTCCTTCTACTAATGAAATTGAATACTTCAGCTTCCAGAATTCGCTGATGGATCTATCATGTATTCTTCACCATCCTTTCCAGGAAGATCTGAAATCCCAGCTGCAAGTGACGTCACCCTAGTAGGTTCACCGTTTTGTAGGCTTACCAGTACATCGTCGTCAGACGCTGAGCTATCACTGCTGCTTTGGCTGCTATAGGCTCATCGCAAACATCTCGCTGCTTTCATCTGAATCTTCTTCATGTCGGATGGTTGCTCATCATCATCAGCAGATCTATTCCACTGCATTTGTGGCCGTAGTCTGACGCCGTTGTCTTTCCATCATTGCTTTTACTCGAATTTTATCCAAAAAGTGTTTTTCAATACTCGGGTCATGACAAATTAGTAGAAATCGCATTGGCTGTCATGATTACACAAGCCCCTCGCTATACCGCCGATATGCACTGCAGTCAATGCGATTGATGAAAGAATTCAACGTGAATGCATCATCTTTGTCATTTAGAACTTCATTCCATGTATTCATATACAAAAGGCAGTTGGTAACTATGCCATAGTATCTTTGCTGGATTTTCAAATTGGACGGTGACATTTTGAAAAATGATGCACTTCATGAAGAAAATGCATACAGTGTCCATTCTCAGGCTGTCATGCATAAACATAGTCTAGAAAAGAGACCATGATCACACCCGATCTCCAATAGTGCAAATGTAGGCCTATTTACAGGCTACGAGGTATGCTAGGCACAGGGCCGTCACGTCAATAATATTCTATATAACGATCAAAATAGAGCAAATGAATCAAGAAGTTGTTGCTTCAATACTCAACACAACTTTGAAACATTTGATACATTTCATATGTCATTATCATGAATAATTTCGGCTGGGGTCCACCCTGGACCCCATGCGGCAAAGTTGTGATTTTTGATATTGTCAATTCTAGGTGATAATCCAGTTCCCGTACTTTGAAAGGACTGTGAGCAATTAGGATTACTGCGTATTAGCAACAAAGTCACAGACTGTCGGAGGCTAATGTGAAAGCATTAGATGTTTGCAATTACTTCGAAAACTAGTTGGGGTCCAATGTGGACCCCAGCGGTATCGGGAGGTTAAAGGGAACCGTAATGCAAAAATTGTACCCTTGAGATAATCCTGTAGCAAAATGAAGTAGGATCGACATGATCAATTAACTAGTAAATCTAATTAAATACCGCACTATTCACGACTGGTATTGCTGAAAAAAAGTTATTTGACAGTAGTATGTAATATATACATATATATATATATATATATATATATATATATATATACATATGTTTGCCATGTGACTTAAAGCTCTACATAGGAGAGACGTCCGAACGAGGCTGACTTTGCATCGGTTCTCGTATATAAAACATACCAATAACTCGTATTTCAGTGTAAAACAGCCAATCACATATGGAATAGTGCGTATCGCTACATACCAATCACATAAGAAAGTAAGTGAGATGTCGTATGAAAAACATATCAGATCTCTGTAAACATACGAGAATCTCGTACCAAATGTTAGTTTCAAATTGTATAAGAATTCAGTATATGTTTGCATGTAATTTTCGCATCCAGCGATATACAGTGTACTCAGGCAGTGAGGCGCTACATGGTATTACATGTGGTTCTATCGAAATACAATCATTCATTTTAACACCTACACTGTAAATCGCTCGCTACCAATCACATACGAAGGAATGTTCTATTCGAAGGACAAAAAATGCATGTTTCATTCCGATTTGAGCCTGTATTTTTCAAAATAGTGCTTTATTTCTGACCAAAATTATTTAATTCATCATAGAAATTTGTGATTTGAACTACAAATTCAAACAGCGCGAAACATTTCTAGGACTGTGAAATTAGAGTTGCCATAAATCACAGACATTTATCACACATCTAGCATAATTTGAGAAAAATTACGAATACATCTAGCATAACTGATCTTAATTTTCCTCACCAATACTATATTTTCCAAGAGGAAATATGGCACTGCTTTCAAATGGCAAACATGCTTTAAAACAGATGGAGTTCTCTATTCGCATACTTCAGGAAAATGAAGCACGAAGACCTTATACTTTTAAAGTATTCGAAATAAATACACGATCCAATGCATGTGATTCAATTGACAATTTCTCATCCGATTGTCATCTGAATTCTCCATGAAAGATTTCAATTTACTATTATTATTTCAAGTTTAGATTTGTTGACGCCATGTGGCTGATCATTGCGGTTGTGTTGATACTGTGATGCATTCCTCTCTGCCGAGAAAAATATGAATGTATCTAGAGTGTAACGTGCACTTCGCATCGACCGATAGAAGGCGCTGGATGCCGAAGACCCTGTCTATTTTACTTTTAACTTAACTTGTGCTAGACCAACAAACGTTCATCGAGAGAGTCCTCATACTTTGTACTGCAATAAACACTTTAAAATCCATCAATTATGCCTCATTTCGGAAATTTTTTCCGTTCAATATCCATTTTGTTGAGTAACATCGCCATTTCATGATTTCAATTGTCTTATATTTTGGATGGATAATACATGTTGACAGTCAACTGACTTTATTGAGAAGTGTCTCTGTTTCATTTTAATAAGTTGACTATGTATCCGCTTTTGATGGAACGTTACCAATGTATTAAATTATTCACATGCTGCTTCAAAGACACCATACTGTAATTGCGTTATCACTTATAAGACTTTTGAGTCTCGTGTGAGGTTTTTCGGGCTTGCACCAGTGCTTATCATCAGACGCAACATGTAAAGAACATTCAAAAGTGGAAGGGTTGATTGAAAAATATGCTTTAAGATGTAATATTCAAATCATAGAAATCATGAGTAGGTTTGTAGGTCTGCTGACAATGATGCAATGTCATCGTAACTACGGAAACTACAATACAATAGGAAGAGTGTTGCTGTTATGACCCACAACAAAACATTTATTATCTAGAACTTATTTCCTCAAATTTTTTTGATTACTTATTATTACTGTGAATTTACCTTGTGTTCAAATGCTGTATGGCTTTACGAATCTCCCTATTAAGACCAATGTCATGAAATGAACGACATTATTATTATCTTTATTATTTTATTCATAGAAATTTGGAATTAAGGGAAAATTTGTTTCTGAAATATTCACGTATGTATTCTAAAACTAATTGCATTATTAGTTGAATAATTCATCAAATTCTAAGCTTTCTAACGAGAAAGATAATCATATATTTCAAAAAGTTTTAAAATGGAGAAAATTGCTTTGATACTTATTGTCTCCATTTAAATCCCAATGCGGAAAGGAAATGTGAAATGTGAAATTAAAGGTACGAAACGGTAGAGTTTTCAGTAGAGAAAGTTATCACTGGTAAGAGATGGAAAATTTGCACATGAACTCAGATGGAAAATGGAAATCTGTCCCCAGAGCGTTGAGTGGTCGGACAAGAGATAAGTTTTTCTTTGATGTATTGCTTGGTAAACATAGTATTTATCTCAACATGTAGACATCGGTAAAAGTTCAGTCGATGACAGTGAAACTTTTTGGATTCTTTAAAAGATTGAAAATTATTTGTCAAAGCAATTCTCAACATAATTTTAGCTTGATAATGGATTTACACAAACCTGATGTTTTGATAGAAATTCTGAAATTATTTTGTTGTGATCGCATTTATCATTTTTGTCCATCATTTTGATGAAACAAGGTAGATGAAACAGATTGTTGATCAACATTTATATGCAAACAACTTTTAATGTATCTTCTTTTAGTAAAGTGGAATGACATTTTCATTGATATGAAACTTTATCTATGTTTAGAGTTTCATTATTTCTCATTAAAATGGAATGACATTTTCATTGATATCTTTATCCATGTTTAGAGTTTCATTATTTGTCATTGAGTGATTTAGAATCATCCTTTAATAGATTTCTGAGTTGGTGGTGAAGACTTCATGTTTCGTGCATTTTATCTATGAAGGCTATCTCGAGCAGCAATTCTGCGACAATGAGACTTCCCGTGAACTGCAGCAGAAAAAACAAATAAATGAAAGTTAGAAGAATTGAAGATGTCATCAAGGATATACATCGATATATTAGATTTAAGCTGAAATTTTCCATTTGAATGTTTTTACTCATATACATGTATACAGAAGTAATTGATTAAACACAATACCAGTTTGAAGGTGAATGTCAGCGCAAGATTTTCAATCGTCATGCTCACTTCACTCTTATTTCCTGGATAGTCATGCAGATGAATGATATGAGAGTTCCAACGAAGTTTTTTTCTACCATTTTTGGGTATACTGATCACGAATCCGAGTGATGATGCTGCCTTGGCATCCTTAAGCATTTCTCACAATTTTTAATTTAAAACTACTACTTGCAAAGATTCAAATATATTAATTATTGACCACTGCATTTCAAAACCAAGTCATTTGTTCACGAAATGAGGATCTCTTCACGGCAACAATAACCCAAACTTATGTAGAACGTCTGTGTGTCAATCCTGAGCTTATCAGATGGCTGTGGTGAGCGCTTTATAAGTAGTATGCTAGACTTATTTCCTTCCGGTTTCAAGTTTTTCACCATATAAGTCTAGCATACTACTTATAAAGCGCTCACCAGAACCATCTGACAAGCTCAGGATTGACGCACAGACATTCTACACTAGACATAAAATTTCGTGGCAACCCTCATGCAGGGTTTAGTGAAATTTTGTCGGACCAGAACATAATTGTCTCAACAATTTTAAAGTATCTTCTTTCTATGTCACCGTTTCATAACTGCCGTTCAATTCTTCGAATTGTTCTAACTCTGATGTTTTCTCTGTCCGTTCGCAAGAGTTTTTATCGCATTTTTGGCAGCTTGAGAGATCGCTGCAATGAAAAAATGCACAATGCACTTAAACTCCAGATTCAGAATGATCTTTAATGTAGATCAATTGATATGACGGAGCTCTATAATAATGTTCATCATGGGAAGCCACAAAGCATCGATGCATGCGTATGACCATAATTTCATTTTTGATGGTTATCACGCCATGAACATTATCAATGACACAAGCCCTCTAACTAGCTCTATAATTTTATAATCACTCAAATGGAATATTCACCAATACCGGAAAATCCATCCAATGATAAAAATCACTCACTCAAATAATCTCAAAACATACTCCAAGTTTCATATCTATGGTAATGCCATTTTTCTTAGTAAATGGAAGTAAAATTAAAAGTTGTTACTTTTTCCTCATCGGCATTCCTGCGACCATTTTGTAACCATTGAAATATGACATCCTTCAATTTTTGAGCTATCAAATTTAGGAAGCAAACTTAGTGACGATCTCCTCTTATTCTGCCCACATGTATTCACCAGAAATTAGTAACGGATGGTTCATGATTTTCCTTCTATACAGCAACTGCACCCATCGGTATACGTGCTACATTTCGTCCGATGATTTTCATTCGGTAGGCCAGTTGGTTTGAAAGCTGCAGAGTATTATTATGTTGAGCATTTGACAAGATATATAGAGGCAGCAAATTTATTCAAAAATGATAATCATGTCCGTAATACTGTGCTAAATAATGTATAGCAGTTTGTAAAGAAGATTTATCAGCAACTCCAGCCTGCCACGACAAACTATCGAATTGCTTACAAAATGTAAGTCTTTAATTTTCAGTATTGCGTCTCCTTCAGAACTTGAAATTGAGTTCCAAATTGAGTACTGTCATTTGAAACCTGAAATGTCAGTCTTTTGAATAGCCATTCCTTTTTTTAATTATTAACGCATTTCCAAAATCATCTAAGTGTAGTGTCTCAAAATTCACTACATGCAAAGCTGAGACAAGCCAAAGTCAGCATTTGCTTCTGTAAAAATATTATTTACAAAGCTAAAGAACTCCCGAGAGAATATTCTATTATTTGAGTTAGAATTTTGAAGCATGCACCACTATTTCATTGCATTTGACAAAATGGTGAGAACTGTTACAGATTAAAACCTGACATGCACGAGATATAAAATCTATGGATGGAGCGTGATATTTGTTTTTGACTTGCAGTAAATAAGTTGCTTGGTTGTTTAAATTTGACGAAGTTCATGTAGGCATATAGATAATGTGCATTGAATTTTTATTAAGCATTTTATTAAGGTAGCGAGCTCTTAGTCGATTAAATCACATACTTACATCCGTTAAGTAAAGTCTGGGTTGCCCTCGTCATTGCACGGCTGATGGACTTTATATATACTGGAGAACTTATTGATTTTCTTATTAAATGCACCGAAGCCTAATTTTTTCAATTTTTTTTTGAGTAACTACTAGCTTTGTTTATTACAATTGGTTTGCTAGGGGTGAAATTCTGCAAGAAAAAAATTCGGGTGCATCAGCAAGTCAATTACATCAATTACTAGATATTATAAGTAAAAGTTAAGCGCGGTTTCAAAATAGTGCACGGTTGTTTAAAACAAATCCAAAATGTAAGTAAAAAAACAATAATGAAAGTATGTTTTCTGATATTATCACAGGAATTCACTTTATATTAAATTATATGCATCCAAATAATGTGCACAAGATGGAACGCAAATAAATAAATGAATTCACCCTAGAAAAACTGGAAAACTTGTATTCCCTGACCGGTTTCAGCTCTATAGAGCCTTGTCAAAGGGAATGAAAAATTATATTCAAAATCAAGGAATGTCAGATGAACATAGACATAATGCAAAACTAATGCATATACTGTGGTGCATAACAGGAAGAAAAATGAATAGAGATATTAAGGGATCATTTTCTATTGAGCTTTGGCTGCAACATACGAGTAGAAATAAAAGTCGCCTCTTTCCTCTCCCGAAAAAAACTTACTGCACCGTGGGGCAATCTATATAATGGTACCACCAAGAATTTCACTGTTTGGGTACTGCACGAGGCTATGTGTCTGCTCACTTGGAGGATGGCGTACTCATGTCGATTAATCTGCTGCCGATGAAGCGTCAGTCTGTTTTTGAAAACATCACCTGCCTGACCGATAAAAAATTCACTGCAGCCTCGACAAAAAATAACATGAATCAAATTATTTGATATACAGTTCAAATTTCTCATTATTGCGAAATCTCTAATTTGATTATTTGCGTTGAATCGCATGGTTTTCCCAACTAGCATGTATTCACAACACCTACATCTTGTTTCGCTACATTAAGACACAATGATTATATGTTCTTTGTTGTTTTTTTCAGTAATTTCAGTAATGATTCAGGTTTCAAATGCACTTTCTGAATTTTTCTGCTATTATACGGCTCCAAGGTTTTCAGATTATCAAATACAGGAGACAGAATATCATTGTGAATCTTGGAAGTTGGAATTCTCTTGTTGTACCTGGTGGTGAAATGAATTATATCCTTGCTGTTCGTTTTGTTTCTTACCCACATTTTGTGATGCACGATAGAGACGGTTCTCAATTACGCATTTAGGATGTCGCAATTTCATAAGGATTGATTTGAGTTTGTCTAATTTGATGGTTTTGTTATTTGGATCAGAGACGATTAGTTCTATTCTCTCAGCTAGCGGGAACGGAATGCTAAACAAAATGTGTTTCGGGTACGCCAATGAGAAAGTTCGCAGTTCACTGTACGCTATCAGTCGGTTTATGGTAAATATTCGTTTCGAGATTTCTGTTCTTCTTATATACCTCGACATTCAAAAAAATCGACATCGTGAATTTGATAGACGGATGTAATCCATTAAAAATATTTATAAAGTCATTAACATTCCCAAATTCACTCTTCCAGACGATGAAGCAGTCATCGATGTAGCGAATCCAACGTTGGATTAGTTCAGGTATTACTATCATTTGCAGTTCAATAAATCGAGTGTATATTTGTTCTTCAAGAAAATCTATGAATATTATCGCGCACGCCAGGGCTACCCTTGTCCACATTGCTGTGCCCGATATCTAGAGAAAGAAATCGTTCTCAAAAGATTTAATGATAAATTCCATTATAAATCTACTACAAATTAAGGAATCAAACTTGTTGATCCAAAAATCAATCGAATCGATGCCCACATCGCGGGGTAGGCTATGTTTGTGTATAATGAAACAACGTCATACGACAGCAGAAAATCATCATCTTGTACATCACACTATATTGTCTTAATGAAATCTTAGGTATATCGACAGTAACTTTTTTGTCGAAGTTGCAGTGAATTTTTTATCGGTCAGGCAGGTGATGTTTTCAAAAACAGACTGACGCTTCATCGGCAGCAGATTAATCGACATGAGTACGCCATCCTCCAAGTGAGCAGACACATAGCCTCGTGCAGTACCCAAACAGTGAAATTCTTGGTGGTACCATTATATAGATTGCCCCCACGGTGCAGTAAGTTTTTTCGGGAGAGGAAAGAGGCGATTTTTATTTCTACTCGTATGTTGCAGCCGAAGCTCAATATAAAATGATCCCTTAATATCTCTATTCCTTTTTCTTCCTGTTATGCACCACAGTATATGCATTAGTTTTGCATTATGTCTATGTTCATCTGACGTTCCTTGATTTTGAATATAATTTTTCATTCCCTTTGACAAGGCTCTATAGAGCTGAAACCGGTCAGGGAATACAAGTTTTCCAGTTTTTCTTGGATGCTTTCATTATAATTATATAATAATAATAATAATAATTTAATATAACTATAATTATATTTCATAATTATAGAGATATATATATTTTCTTTCAGGGACCAGATGTGCTTCGACAGTGTTGTTTTATTCATATATTGATATTTTGAGAATTTTTTGTGATTATTGAACGGTGACTTGAATTCATCTTCTGATTGGACAATATATGTTTTTGTTTCATTTTCACTTGTGATCGTAGCTTGATAAACAATGCACTTTTGCAAGTATTCTCCATTCATTGGGCAAGCATGCCCTGCGCCTGCACAGACGAAGGATCCTCAAAATTATAGCTATCAAGAAACACATCATTTTGTTTGGGTCATCCATCACAAAAATGATGTCACATGCCCAAGGCTCAGTATCACTGCAATGCATAGCTGATTATGAGTCACAGCGATAGAAACTTGCCAGTTAATTCTGATCCATTTTCTTTTGATTACAGCAATATACTCAATTTTCGCAGAACATAAAGAAATACAAAATTGCTATCCAGTATTGTTTAATGCTTGCTATTTATCAAATATTACTTCCAAAGTATACTTTCTTTCCCACACCTTTTGGTATAGCGTCGGGATAAAGATTCTTCCAGTACAGCTTGGATTAAATATGGGAGCAGAATAACGAAACGAGTAACAAAATTGATTTATGTTGCACACTATGAAGAACTGACAATTTTTCTATCTTCGCAATTTTCCTTTGAAAATATCTTTGAAGATACATTCTTTCTATTGAGACAACAAATGTTGCTGATTCGTATTATAAGAAAAAACAATTAAAGTTTGCTGTAAAATATTCAAGTAGGATTGTGCCTTGCTAAAATTGTGCCTCTCCGCCTTCAGACATCTTACGCCGTTCCTGCTGACAATATTTAAAGCATGATTTAAATGGCTAATATTTCAACAATTCGGCTGGGAAGTGAATTTCGGTTTAAGAATTGTACATATATTCGGTATTGGCATATATAATATGAGCATCGAATTTGGTCTTGACTAAAATACATATATTCTGTGCGAAGAGTCTAATAAAAGTCGAATATGGTCTTGACGGAAAATAGTGCATTTTCAGAAAATCGTCGAATATCCGTCAAATATGTTTACAGTTCCCCATTTCTTTTTCTGCCACTGTCGAATATACAATAAATTCGCAATTATTTCAAAAAAGATACATTATCCGTCATGCTTACTGCATGATATTCCTAATTCACAAACTGAGCCTCATTTCATCTTGATGCATAGAAAAATCTTCTCGTGGTAATAATTCGAAAGTATGGTGATGCATATTAGGCCCCTACTCTCTGACTAAAGCTAAAGTATTTGAAATACTCGACGGTTCTCCAAAAAGCCAGTGACATTTGGCTACATTGACAACATATAAAAGTCAGTTAGGTAAATGATCTCGCTTCTAGCAGTTTTGTCGAAAGTATCATGTATGTAACACAACAAACAACACAACTGTCAAAGTGGTGTGAGTGTTGATGCCCACCTACTTTGCACTCAATTAGATCGTCGATCTAAATCTATTTAATGAATGAAATATGGAAACAATGTAATTACGATGTGAGACAAGTTTACTTGCACAAAATATTCTGTTCAATTTCACGCATCCGTTCACGCATTTTGCCGAAAGATGCTGTGGCATGGACAAGTATGCATCAATAATCTAATTGCTTGCAGTCAATTTGGCACATGTATAAAACTGTTGTGCGTTACTCAGTCAGGGTGGCCATTGACGTTAAATGGGTTGCGATCAGTGAACATTTCAAGTGGTTGAAAATGGTTGAAGACGCAGATGAAAGCACATGCATGCAGGTACTCGGTGCCTTGTACAAGTTATAACTGCATTATCGAAACCTGAATGAATAACATTTGGCGAATATTGTTTTTAAAGGATATCAAGCCTATTCATTTCAAGAAGTTTAAAGTGTCTGATGTCTCAGAAGTCATGAATTTCCCGACATTTAGTAGGTTGAGAGGAACCGTTACCTTCTAGCTGTTACAGAGGTTATTGAAGTCACTTTTGATCCCCAATTGTGCCCATGAGAACAGGCGAGACATTCCATTAGATTTTCAATAGCATTAAAGGTCATGATGAATTCCTGATTACACATAATGGATTTCATTCTTTGGAGAAAAAAAGATAGATTCGGCCTGAAAGGCTCATGACAATTTCCTTCATCTTCAAGTATAGTAGATGGAAGCACTCAGTGGCCTCAAATATATGGCAGAATGATCTGAAACGTGCATGAAATAGAAGAGAACCTAGATATGAATTGCATATGAAGGAGAACTTACATGTTGATGGAGTATAATTTCTTTCCTCTTATTCTATAACTGGCATGTGCGGCATTTACAGGCTATTAATAACCTGATTGCTGGCACTTTTCGATCCATGATGAGTCAGAAAAGAATGGACAAACAATTGAAATAAAGGAATGCCTTCAAGTATCGTGTTTCGTGCGTCACCAGACAATTGCAATTTAGCGAATGATGATTCTCATACGATGATGAAAATCATCCCAGCAGCCATTTATAATAGAATACAATGTATACTAATTTAAATTATTAATGAAAGTAGTCCTAATGGGGACTGAGGGCGTTCTCCAATCCGCAAGTGTACAAAGGCAATGCTACTGTAACCATTGGATTAATCAGTTCTTAAAAGAACTCAATGGAGCTTTCTCGTCGCAACGAATTAAAATTCATCAGCTTTGGTCCAATATCTGGTAAAAATGGAAATCCTAAGACTTGTAACACTTCTCATTCTTACCGTTAATATACTAATACCATAGATTCCAAACACTGCCGCATACACGTTCAAAACAGACGTCTAATTTCACAGAATTAGATTCATCTGCGCGCTTCGGTTTCTTAGAAAGGAAGAATTGTATGTAACCTTAATATCGAAATGGCACATCACAGAATTAGACAGTTTGCTCCTTCTCGAATTCATAATTCGTGTATCGCTTGCTATTGGAAATGGCAAACAAACAGCTTTCAACAGAGGACACCAGAGCAAGTGAGAGATGCGTGCGTGCTGTGATATCCAGAGTTGGAAAAGTCGGAATTGGAATTAATTCCGACCCGGAATTAATTCCATTTTTCGTCGGAATTGGAATTGGAATTGACGATATTTAAATCTACTGGAATTGGAATTGACCTTGATAAACCTCAATTCCAATTTTTCGATAGACCTGTGATAAATCTATTTGTACAAAAATTGAAATCACAGTATTCGGCCGTTGTGTTAACTGCACGCAGAGATAAGAGAGAGAGAGATAGATCGGCAGAGCTAGTTTTATTCTATTGTTGAATAAAGAGTGCTAATTGTGACTTTGATGGGCCTACAGCCCCCGGACAATGTTAATTCAGCAATTAAGCAAACAATGAAAAGATAATCATCTTTGTTCAATCTGTCATTTAGTTATTTATCATGTAAGATAATTAATTAAAATAAAACAATTGTTGAATTTAGTTATTGATTGGGTAAGCGCAAAAATTGGAGATTAACTTAATTGTTGTACACACGAAAACCAATTGGTTTGGAAAGAGAAAAATTAACCCTGCATTAAAGGGCAGCCTGTCAGTTCAAATCACAATGTAGACAGTGTCAACAAATTATTCTAATAATTAATGATTCAATTAAAATGGCAATGGCATGAAATATTATTCAACTTCCAATCACAACAATTGACAATATTAATTTTCAAGACTATAGTTATACAAATACGATACTCAACGATAAAAGAAAAACTTTAAACTTACAGTTCACTTCTTGATGTTGAATTCACTTCAATTCGATCGGACTCACTTATACCAAAATAATATCATAAATATCATGAATATCAGTGTCATTTATACCGTCAATCTTCAATCGCGCTCGCTGATGTGTTGCCGCATACGCTACTGTGTTGTTGTTCGCTGGTAGGCAGTTGTAGTTGTTACTTCGGTAGTCAAGTTACACCGCGAGAGCCCGGAGTTCTTCTAATAGCTACTGAAGATGTCGTATGTGTTGCTGTTGGTAGTTGTTGTTTCAATTTCTCATCGTCTCTAATTTATGCAAATGTTTGACACTTGACGATATATCCACTTTCTTTTGAAAATTGAAAGAGTTTCCTTTAATCTCTGCTCGTTAGCTTTCGACCCGACCACATTCCGTTCTTATCACGGAATTTTTAATCTCCTTTTTTAACATGGACCATTAATCAGTTTTCATGATATCATTTTTGTCGTTTTTTTTTCTTTCATCAGCAATCACGTTATTCGCATATTGAATTTCTTTCTTCTGTCAGTTTATTAATAGATTTATTCGCATCTCTCTCTCTCTCTCTCTCTCTCTCTCTCATAGAAGTAGATAATACAGTCAGTTTCATAAAAAGTGGATCATCCTAAAATTTGACTAAATAGAACATAAGTATGATACAGAAAGCATTTTTCATGTTATTTCATGTCCCTAATATATTTAAATGTCCTTATATAATCTGATAAGCTATGATACAGTAACGGTTCTTAAGAAGCTAATATTTTGTGGCCCTACCCTTATTGTCAATGACATTACCAATTCGTCTAGGCATTGATTCGATGATATCGTTGATTTTTGACTGATCTAACTTTCTCCACTCTCTTTTTAACAGTGACGTAAGTTGTGATACGCCATCTGTAGGTAGCAGTGAACGACGAACGTTACGTTTTAGAATACTCCATACATTTTCTGTGGGATTCAGATCAGGAGAACGAGCTGGCCAAGATAATGTCCTAAGCCCTAATTGAGACTTGCATAAGTTGACTCTACTACTCCTGTGACACGTAGTATTATCATCCATAAATAACCAAGTCGATGGATCACCAAGTTGATCTGTCATTTTGATTTGGTCAGAGGGCCTCTTACAGCTCTTGAAATTCGACTCAATAAGTCTTCTACGAATAGTGGACTTAGAAATAGACGAGTCTAGTGCAGCCATCTCAGTTAACGAGAGACTTGGATCAACTTTAACAAATCTCAAAATTAGGCGGTCTCTACGTTTCGATGTTTTGCGTGGACGGCCAGAGCCCTCTTTACGACAGAGTCGAAAATCATCATTATGCCATCGATGCACATTTGTGTAAGGGACATTTAGTCGCTTGCTTGTAGCTCGCAAAGAATACCCTAGTTCTAGCAAGGCTGACACTTTGCCTTTTGTGAATGCGATCTCGTTATTGTTCATTTGTGCTTTGTATTGTTTTCAACCGGTAAGAGATAGATTTCTAGCTGAAAGCAATCAGGAGTGCTGCCAACACCACCGCAACGAAGTCAGGAAGCTATGGAACATGAAGTCCAGTTAATCACATGTAGCAGTTACATTATTGTTGATGAATAATGGTGCTATACTGGCCCTGATTGACCGATTTTCTTTATTTTTGTTTTGCTTGATAGCTTTTGGCTTGTAGAACAACATATTACATAACAAAGGAAACAAATGTAATTCTATAAGAGTGAGGTATGATTTTGTGTAACATCGCTAAATGAAGATCAAATTATCTACTACTTTTTTATCTATAACAGGAAAACAACTCAATATTCATGCTTGAAATTTCCAACAATGATATTAGTAAGCACAACTGACATATCTTCCAAATTTCAGAGAAATTCGTTCAAGTTTGGCGGAGTTAGACAAAGTTGAAGTTAAGGCGATGTTTAAGGGTGATCCATTTTTTATGAAACAATCTGTAGTACACTAGAATGGAAGTTTGATATCTTGCCTATGTACAATGATGGCACATGGAACAATCTATGGTTTGTAGATCAGATTCGATCTAAAACATTGTATCATAGTCAAACTATTTGCCAAGTTAGTTGTGGAAGTTGTTGGCAGCAAATTAATGCATGATTTTTATGAAGACAATATTAAGTGAAATGGTGGCATTGTTTCATGTGGCATAGCCTACTATTCCCTGGGCTGGTATATTGTGTCGATTTGCATTAATAACTAATTTTCAAAATTCGAATTAAAAATTGGTCCACAAAGTCATAATTGAAAGTGGGCGGTGCACTGGTTGTAAGAATATCTCAAGAATTCAATGGAAAAAATTCTAATTATAGGATGATTTCTCCTTCATACGGTTAAAAAACCTAGCGCTTTTGTCGAATAAACACATTGAAAGCTTCTTCACCGACCATAATTTCTCAGATGAGTGAATAGTCGCTGGAACTTTTCAATTAATCATTAAATGACACGTGATATAGTGTGATGATATTTTGGAAGCTGATATTCGAAAGCATGCAAAGATTTTGAAAATTGTTCAAATATAGTGAACAGGGGAGCCCCTTCAAGTAGAATGAATACTCTGAGATTTCTTGACCTCTGATTTCAAGCTGGAGCAATGTATGTTCTGTAAATCGACATTGCAAGTCGCATATGTGACTGATAATACTCTTGATAGATTATAGGAGCGATATTTCAAAATGATGAACGTATACAGAACGTTTTAAAGGATTTCTTTCTTTGTCATCCTGTCGCAGCAGCAGTTTGTAAATTCACTATTGCTTTTGTGTATGATCTTTGGACAAGGGGCAGCAATCCAGATCACAATTTGGCTTGATAAATATAAATACAAATAAGAAAACACGGAAACCAGCTCGCATAAATTGCGTTTTGCCCCAACTTAGTTCCCCCGGCGTGCGCCATAATTTTCATTCAATTTCCATTCTAGGACTTTCTATGGTACTGTTAATTTCTATGCTCTCTCTCTCTCTCTCTCTCAGCGTTTGATTCTTTGCTGACCGTTAATTTTCTTTTCTTTTTTTCACAAGATGTTGAATATCTCGTTTACGAAACGAAAATGGCGTAGGCTGACCGGCTACATATATACATGTACATGTACACAAGAAATATGAACTATGAACATGAGAACGCACATAGGAACGACGCAGGGAACAGCACACAGGAATAACGAGGATAGGATACGGGCACATGGGTTAGATTGAAGCGAGGAAACTTTAGATACATTAACATATACGCGTCATGCAATTATCGGAATTGAATATCATTATGGAATTGGAATTGAATTGAACTGGTTCGACTGGAATTGGAATTGAAATTTCTGCTCTGGAATTGGAATTGGAATTAAAAAATTTCAGTGGAACTTTTCCAGCTGTGGTGATATCACCTCGCACACACCAAAACACACATCGTCTAGCTAACATTCGATTCAATGTATGCACTATGCAGTGAGCAATGCCGAGGAGAGGATCATCAAGTGAACTAATTTTCGTACGCCTGCTACTCTCTTCAATAATGATCGGAAGGGTCAACATTATGGAGAAAACTTGTGGGCCATGATCTGAATTCTTCGAATCTGAAGGAATTTTGGCATTCGAAGCACTTTGCTGGAACTCACATTAATCCGCAAGCGACGCACGACTTTTTTTCCTATCTTTGTAAGGTATTAGGAATTCCTTTTTGCCCACTTAATAGGTTCCTCGATGTGCCGTTGATTTCTTATTAATCACACTTCTAGCAAACCGAAGCAGATAAACAAAATATTTAATTCTGTGTCTAATATACTGTACCGACTACAGATGCTGATAATGGAAATAGAATAGGTTTTAATGAATAGTTTTTGATGTTTTTTTAATGAAAGGGACAATGGTCATCGTAGGTAAAGGAAATTCAGAATGGATATTATAAAACAACAGGAGACCGATGAACAAAAATTGGAAAAGTGGAGGTAAAACATGGAAATACAACGATGCTACTTCACCGATTACAAGTGAACTATATCTGACACTACACATGGTGGATAATGGTAAGAGTGGATAAGTGGAAAGTGGATACTGGAGGTAAACAATAGAACTATATAGAGAAACGATAAAGAGAAGTGCATTGATTCATCACTCATCCGCATATTATCCTCTGTGTGCCTGTAAAAAGTGGCAGCTAGAGTTCAACAAGGCGCAACTTAGGCTGATATTTTTTACTGACACTCAGATGATGATATGTTGATGAATAAATGCATTTCTCTTTATCACCATCCATTAAATTGATATCGTCTGGTGACGCATGAAGCAAGATTGTTGAAGGCATTCCGTTGCTTCAATTGTTTGTCTACTCTTTTCTGACTCATCATGGATCGAAAAGTGTGTGCGATGAAGTTACACGTGTAAACGCAGCCTAGGCTTATCGATACTGGACTCTGAATCGCAAATAAATCTGGGGAAGTGGCCAATTGGACCTCCTTCATTTCTAAAGTAGTTTTTCGAACGACATGAAATTCACAGTGCAACATGTGAGTGCTCTGATGATGGCGTCCATTTGACGTAACTCGCTCATCTTCATAATAATCTCATACGCTGACAATGCATGACAAACAACGATTCAAGGAAAACAACAGCAATTATCAAAAACAATTATTCGAATACTTTTAAGAAAAGGGATTTACCACTAAGACTCAGGGTTTGATTGAATCTACGAGTTTTATCATCTATTAACAGCGCCGCTACTATACGAGTTTCAAATTCACTACGTCCTGTGTATGTAGCAGAAAAAACAATTATTAATGTCATTACTACAGTTTGGACATATGTCCTGATGGCTACTTACGGCTGAATTACCTTTTATATGTTCTTTTATTCTTTGATGTAATCTGCGTTTCGTTTGTCCCAAGTATTGGGTATCAGGATCAACCCGACATTCAAAATTTTACACAACGCATGATCGCATCAACTTATTTGTTTTATCTTTCAGACTAAAATACTGTCCTGTTCTACAAGTGTTGCATATTATTTCAACATCATGGTTCAATTTCCTAAATATTTTAACAAGTTTACATCGAAATTTTATGGATGTTTTACCTACAAACGGAAGTATCAAAAACTTGGTATCCTCCCATTGATCTTTCTTCGTTGCTTTTTTTATCCTCATTATATTTTGTTTCCAGGAACTGTTTTATTAACGAGTTGAAGAAGTCAGTGGGATATGAGTAGCTTAATAGAGTTTTCGTGATATTTTATCACATATTATATATCAAAAAGTTTCCAGCATGAGCATACATTACGCGTCCTATGCGGCATACCTATCACAAGTGTACATTTCCATTGGATAAGGCAGGTAGCATTATAATCCTTGGGCTGGAGCCGGAAGGATTAGCTTCACTAGAAATGAACTTCACCAGTCGCATAATTTCGTGCCTTGCGTCCGATGGACGACGCCTTTTGACTTTTTTGCGTGACAGCGTGATGGAAGATGGTTTGTGGTTGATGCATTTACCGTGTGATAAGTTGTATTCTTTTCTATATACAATTAAAGTGAAATCCCAAATGTCACAAACGACGATCAAATATTGGATCGCCGAGTTCAAGCGAGGACGCCAACTTGTGGCTGACGAAGAAAGAGAAAGCCGCCCAAAAACTTCTGACAACGAAGAAACCGCGCCAAATTAATAGACTTGTCCTTGAAGACAGGAAGGTGACAACGAGACAACTTGCTGAGTCTTAGAAATTGTCGAGAAGGTCTGTTGGGGAGATGTTGCACGACATGCGCTTCACGAAGGCTGCGTCTTGCTTTGTTCCCGACTTTCTGACCACCGAGATGTGCACCTGATGCCGTGAAACCTGGTAAGTGAATCTTGAAATGTATGGTCGTCATGCATGGTGAGCATTTCTTTAAGAGCATCATCACTGTTGATGAAACGCCACTGTGTCTGTATGCACCGGAATCCAGGCGAGAATCTCTGGAATGGCGCAGGTCTATTGAAGGCAAGGTCTGGAGACAACGATCTGGTACTGCCCTCCGACCCTCCGAGTAGAAATGATGCTGACTGACTTCTGGAATGCAGGAGGAATCATCTTCCTGGATTTCCTACGAAGACAAGAGACAGTGACCGGAGAATATTACGGCGAGCTGATTCAGCAGATCCGCACCAAGACGCCTGGTGCGGTTCCATCAGGACAACGCTCCAGGGCACACTTGTCGAGCTGCCTTGGAGAAGATCAACAGCGCTGGCTTCGAACTTGTGAAGCATCCACCTTATACACCCTATAGTCCGGATTTGGCTCCATCAGACTATTGCCGCTTCAATGAGTTGAAACGCCATCTCCGCAGAAGTTCAGCAACTTTGGAAGAGACGGTGGAGAAGCTGTTTCGGCCTCTTATCCTCTCATCCGCATTTTTCCTTAATGCCTTCAAAGCCCTCCCAGTTCGCTGGGAAAAGTGTTTCGCCGCGTACGGCAATTGATTTGAGTTGCTACAACGTGCTAGATAAAGCGGCATTGCATTAATTTTTTTGCTTTGTGAAATGTAAAGGCCGGAAACTTTTTGGGCGCACCACGTAAGTAGAGTGTCGACTCAAAAAAGTGTCTGTATACAGTAAAAATTTGTACATAAAAAATTCAGTATTTTGCGGAAATAGCGTTCCTGCGGTTCAAAAAAATACTTGAGCAGTTTTTAAAAAGCTAAATTTTTTCAAATTTCTCCTGTGTTTATATACTACCGAGATGAAGCCACTTAATAAGTTGTATGAAACAAGTTGGAGATCAAAATGAATGAATATTTGCTAACAAGCATCCTACTTAAGCGGAGATTAAGCTGATGATAAAGGAAATTTCATGAGCTGCATTATAATGCAAGTCGAGTCCCTGCAAGTATTCAAGGAAGAGTTGAGATCTTGTTGAGAACTTCTTGGCTGAGATCTCATGTTTTTGATTCAATATTCAGCGGCATGATATTGCATGATTCACAATTGGTGTCAATTCTTGGATCTGAATAGTAATGTGGACCCATTTACATCTTTTAAAGCTCATTGTGATCAGTTCCTTTGATTGTGATGTTTTGCTCTTTCAGTGTCAGGTAGCCTGTGATATAATCACGCTTAAGAAATAATCTCATTATAATAAAGCTGAGTTTTTACAAATGGTAACCCATCGAATTGCCGATTCAACAAGCTGCACCACCTCTCCAAGTTGTCATGATCCATGGAGGATTTGTGGAATACTGTTCTCTATTCTGTATTGCTATCATGATCAATCAAATTCGTGTGCATTCCCGAGTGACTCCTTTCTATGGGTTTTTAAGAGAATATATGGGATTGTAAGGGATCCCATATGATCCCATGCATTCACGATGCAAATAGGATCATATGGGTTTCTTGAGGATTGTATGGAATCCCTTGAATCTCATACAACTGAATCACCTACAGTAGAATACATGATGCCATTCACGATGCAAATAGGATCATATGGGTTTCTTGGGGATTGTATGGAATCCCTTGAATCTCATACAACTGAATCACCTAGAATACATGATGCCATTCACGATGCAAATAGGATCATATGGGTTTCTTGGGGATTGTATGGAATCCCTTGAATCTCAGTCAACTGAATCCCCTAGAATCCACGATTCTCATCAAAGGATTCCTTATGTAGAATATGGAAGGGATCAATCAAAATGCGTTCTAATCAACCAAAATCAAACCGGTCTCACAGATCTTTATGGATGACTTGCAAGGTTTTGATTACATCGATTTTGATCATTAACAGTGTGGGCCAATCGCAATCATATACAGTGTATAATCGGCTACACTGTGGAAATGTGCTAGACCTACACGTAGAAAAAGATTCAATGGAAGCATGCAGACTTTATCCTGTGGGAACCATAGAAAACTTCAGACAAATATCTATAGGCCTGCTGTTTTAGGACCTGTAAATACGCCCTTATCATTCCCATTCTAACAATTTTGGTTTTCACTGGTTGTCTGGAAAACCAAATGATTTGTTTTGGTTTCCTAGAAAACTAATCCCGCAATGATTTGCTGGAACAACTTTAGTTTGTAATTATCTAATTTACAATCTTCTGCTGCATGTACTGATTCGAATCCTACTTATCTGGCAAGAATCCTATATGTTTCCTACCATAAACTGTGAAACACATCATTTCCTAGGAAATCCTGGCAGGTTTTGTAAGAACATCAGTAATAGCTCTATTCTTGATAGGATCTCAATAGGATACACCAGAGAAGTATAATTGACCAGAACAGGATCCTAATAGGAAACATCAGAGAAATATATTTCTCACGTTTTAATATATCGTCAGTGATGACGTGATGATTCTTTCACAAGGCTTCAACCGACCTCGATTTCGCCAGACGACGGATATCTAAGACGTTATTATTTTGAGTACAATCAATCGATATCGTCATTCATTTGTTGGTGAACTTCGAAGGCGGTGAGTTAGTGTGCAGTGAAAGAGTGAATGATGTAGAAAAATTGTATTTCAAGTTTGTTTATAGGACCAAAATGTCTGCTGTACTTATCTGTTCATTGTAATTTCTTAAACCGGTTCTTGGGGGTAGGAACCATCTCCACGCTTCTCTAGGAGTAGCTGGCATGCTTTTATACCACTTATACTAATTTTTATTTCACTAAAGAGAGCTGTTCATAAAAAAAGGACCATATAAATTGTGACTAAGTTCAATCGATTCTCATGCCTTCCAATCTTGTCACACATGAGCGCGTCATGCATTACTCGAAAGCTCACATTCTCAGCTTTCAAATAAGCTATCATAAACTTGTATCCGTTATTGTGTCGCTTGGACAGTAGTCAAAACGTAAATATCACTCAATTTACAACTCGTTCTTTTTCAATAAGAAAATACATGTATATGTGAGCATGATTATTAATGAATCAGACACGAGGAGAACGAGCATTCTCTGAGCTTTCTTTTGATGTATGACTCATCGAAATCGATGGAGCGGGAGAGAAATAGTGATGCCGCAAAATTTTCAAAAAATCATATTGTTTAAGATGAAAAATGTTTGAAAATATCATATTCGGCCAATTTTTCATTAAAGGCTTTCGTATTTGGTCTCTTTAGAACCCTTACTATGCAAGAAGTAAGAATAATGTAAGTGTTATTCAAATCAGTTGAAAAGTTCTTTTTCAAACTTCATTCAACATTTTCTCATGACAGTTTGAGCACTCGAACACCGTTGCAAGGTCAACATTGTTGACTCCAGAGATGGAAACCGGCCGCCGGCCTTACCGGTGTAGGCTGGCACAGGCCAGCTTTTACTTTTTTACGTAATCAGCAAATTTATCACCAAGCAAGAGATTTTGTGTTAAGGGAGCGTCTTTTGATCACTCAGTGAAGCCAATTTAACTTTACGTTCTCTACTTTTTCTTTTTGTCTAAGAAATGGATTTCTCGCAAACTTTGTCTTGTAAAAATTTTTATATTCAAGTTCTATTGAATGAATTAGGTTTAAATCCAGGCGATCCTTTGCCGAACGTTGATCATACATATTCTCTAGTGAATGATAATATTGATGATATCATCAAGTATCACTCTGATTACATTGGTGAACATTTCAGCATTAACATCACTGACAAAAATCGTAAACTTCCAAAAATGTTCTGGTTGCCTAGGGTGTACAAGAATCCATACAAATTTCGTTTTATAGCTGGTGCTAAAAGTTGTAGCACGAAACAGCTATCTGTTGTCATTTTAAGAATTATTGTGACTCGATCCGCAATAATAGCGGGATTAATTGCTTTTTGAGTTTCCTTTCAAGCATCGAATTCCTCAAAAAGATAGGAAATAAAATATTTTTGATCTTCATGCGTTTGATTTTTCTACACTATATACTAATTTGAAGCAAATAGAAGCTAGCAATCATATTTTTGCTTTGTTAGACACAATTTTCAGTAAGAAATTTATGTGCATTGGTTACGACAAAAGTTTTCTTTCAAACATTAGATATAGTGGTTATTACATTTACGAAAGACTCGTTCAAAGCTGCTGTTGAGTTTATTATATAAGAGGCGTTTATCACTTTTGGAGGATTTGTCTTTAGACAGTATAAGGGAATCCCTATGGGTGGCAATTGACATGGCCCTCTTCTAGCGGACCTCTTCTTGTTTCACTGCGAGTACAAATCTATGACTAATTTAATTCGCGGTGATAGAATTGGACTTGCAAGGCTCTTCTCGAATACATCAAGGTATATTGATGATTTTTCTATAGTTAACTACAAATTCTTTGATAAGTTAATATCTCAGGTTTACCACATTGACTTGGAAGCCAACCGATGTGGTAATAACAACAAAGTTATTGATTGATTAGACGTTAAAATTAACGCGTGTGATTCTGGTGTAACCATTTCGGTATACCACAAAATTGACGATCTTGATTTTAACGCAACCTTCTTTTTTTCCGGAAAATACCATGCCTCACAAGATAGGCATTAAAGTTTTCTGTAGCCAGATACTCAGGTGCGCTCGTATCTGCTCACAACTCAAAGACTTTGAGGAGAAAACGTCAAGGACGCTCACTTTGCTCGTTAATAGACGTTATAGTAAAAGTGAACTTCGCTTGAACGTGGAGAAAGCTTTACACAAGCACCACCATCTTTTAAATAAATTTGGTTTGCTTTCTGCTCGTCAATTAACTCTTGTTTTTCATAAACTGGTGTTGATTTTTCCGCATCTTTGATTTGAATTTATTTGAATTTTAGGTTGACATGATTTTCCTTCTTACCAATAAATATTTATCTTCTTGCTTAATGTTTTCTTTTTTGATAATAATTTAGCTAACTGTCGGCCAGAGGCTGAGCTCTTCAGCGCAGGGCCCAGCTAGGATGACTCTGAACGCTACAAAAGGTATAGGCCGAAAGCGTGAATCTTATCCTTTTGCTGACGACCTCGTATGACAATCTTAACCTTTCTCAACTTAACATGCTTATTACTGCTCGGAGTGACCGTTGACTAGTACTCTTAAGGACTACAATTACAATTTTAATTATTATCTTTCTTTTGCATTCTTTATGCAATTTGCTGAGAAAATTTGCTTAGGATTGTACTTCCATTCCTTAGAGTAAGTCTTATTTTCTTCTTACATTCTTACATTCTTTATTTTATCTGCCGTTTATTTCAGAATCATCATGACGCTTCTGTTCATCCACAAATCTAGAATAGTTATTCCTAGCCTCTGATTTGTTGAGTCAGACTCACCCATCATTGTAGCGTTTACGTAACTTTCTTAGTCTTAGGTTATTGCTAATGTCGTTCAGAGGTAAATGATAAGGATAACTTGGCATTTTGGATGTGTGACGTGTTTTCTTCCAGACGTGCACACTTCCGGTTCCCAACACTATCCAGATAATTTTGGCCGCAACATTCAATAGATTCTGGCTTGATTTTCAGTCATAGGACTTCAAGTGAATTTGCAGGTCAGTTGCCTTCGTGTAGCAATACTATTTCTTTCACTGTAATTTAAACAATTTTTACATAGAGTGTTGATACTCAACGATTGACAATTGAATCGTCGATAATCCCTGTCTAAGATTAATAAAATCTTTTCAGTAAAATTTCAATAATTGGATGTTCGAGATTGCTTTGTAATTATCGTTATGGCAAATTTGGCTAACCGCACGGTGTACTTATCAAATCAATTTTTCGGATAATCAACAATCAGGCTTAGATTTGTTCCCTATTCCTATCAGTGAAACGCATTCGTACAAAGAGCCCCTTAAAAACAGTATATCTACCGACTCACCACAGTAACGCGCTTTGTATGTTTAGCCTATAAGTGAAAATGCTATTCCGCGCAGACGATTTGCCCATAGGCCCAAGGGGTAAATAATCTAAGATCTTGTAGGCCTACTTTGATTTTGAATAATTTTGAAAGGTTATGTATCAGCCTCATCAGCAGTTTAGTGACTTACTACTGGTAAGAAGACCTACTACTTTTGTAAAGCCTTCGATTTTCAATTTGATGAAAAATATACGCTAACTTTCTTACACTGAAGAGTGATGGACAGGCTGCATTATACATCCGGAAGGTCCCCTTTGCTGGTGGTAGCAAAACTCAAAAATCTCTTTGGCGCGAGCGCTTTCGAGGTCCGTCGGACATCATACTATGATGTCCGACGGACCTCGAAAGCGCTCGCGCCAAAGAGATTTTTGAGTTTTGCTACCACCAGCAAAGGGGACCTTCCGGATGTATAATAACTTGCCTACTTACTTACTTAGAAACTGTCCTGATTTATCTGTTTCTTCGCAGCCTTATATAGTCGTAAAATACCGTCGTCTCTCCGCATCTTTGATCTCACTTGCATTCGACTTCTGAACTATTATCATAAATATCATATTTCATTTTCTACATACACTCTTTAGCAAAAGTAATGTTAGAAATGGGCATATTCACTTGTGATTATTAATTTTTTTCCATGATGTCAGGTTCACAGCGCCAACCAAGCCATATGACATCCGAGACATTTGTTTCCGTCCTGATCGAATATCATTTTTGTATTTCTTAGTACCAAATTCTCTTTGCCAGCGCCAGAGAGCTTGTCTTGAAATGTTAGCACATTACACTATTCTTTGGTTGTAAGCTCTTCTTCACTTAAACCAATTGCATATCCCATAAGAAAATCGCTGTCATCTGTTTTTCTTCTGTTGATTCACCATGATAACAGACTTTGATAATGAAATGATCAATGAACAAGCAATGATGAGCGATAACTACGGTACTGTATTTACAAGTTGGGTGAAAGTCTAGGGCTCACTATCTATGTACACAGCATATGCATGCATTAGATTGTTATGAGCTAAATTTGAATGAAAATCATTCTTATGTTACCAATATTTCTCAACAAATGAATGGAGCAATGTAGCATTAGTTATGACTATGTATCCAATTACGCGGATAATTGTCTTGTGGATGAGTCCGAATACTTTTCTGAAAGTATTTTCTCTTGTCTATGCGCTGATCTGTGTTTCATTTTTCAAACCTATGATTTTTGTGTCAAAACTTTCATTTAAAGAAAGGTAGTTATGCCTGACAAAATTTTGTGTAGCAAACAACCGATCAAAGATGCAGCCAATAATCATAGTGAATCTTCAAGAGGAGATCAATACTTTTCAGATGATTCATGATACTTTTGATATCAAGTGAACTGAACGGCTGTAGAGATTGAGATATTTCAACGTTGTAGTGATGTAACACTAATTTTGCTAAAGAGTGTACATTGACATCGTAAACCGACCGTATAGAAATAGTTGGGAACGTTTGGCACCATAGAAATCCTCAAACATTCTCTTAAAACTCAAATTGATTTGATCATGTTATAAATAGATTGCAAATAATGGGTAATTTGTAATCATGATATCTTCACTGCCGGTGATGTATTCATTATCAATTATCAAGGTTTGTTGATATCTGAGATATCTCGGTTGAACTAGAATAACAACTTTTGGCACATAAAAAAATTATTTGCATAATATATATGCATAAATATCTAGGCGTCTATGCATTCTCCTATGTCTATGACCTAAATCTGTATCTTGTAAGATATCTGACAAATCACATCAAATTGTCTCTAAAATTGACACTTTTCTTGTAATATGCATCAACTACTGACCGAAGCTTAGAAGAAAATAAGGAAGGATTTACGGTAAGACATTATTCAAAGTAGCTTAATAACCAATAAGTATTCAATTCTACAAATAATCAAAGTATGAAATTTTGGCGCTATTTTGCATCGGCTTTTAGAATTTTGGTTTACGAATTTTTATCGGTATAATCAAGTACTTGTCTGAATTGGTAATAGTATACAATGAAGTGCAAGGGTTTTCGCCAATTAAAGTTGCTATCAATTCTGACACATAGGCTCATACCGACCTGTACTATACTGGTGGGTCTATACAAATCATGACATATCACATTAATAGATAGATAATTTCCAGGCTTACAAGATTCATGCTCTAATTTCGAAATACATCACGATTACAACTTATTCAATCATGAATAATCATTCCTGTTTCAAAAAAAATTTACATGCCATTGGATTTCAGCGACAGTAAAGTAGTATAGAATTTCGTTGTAAAAGATGGTTCATCTCCTTTGGTATGCTGTTTCTGAGTTTTGCTTTCCCTCTATACCAGTAACCAGTTCTAAATCAATGTGATGACTTGTTATCGGTTATGCGTGACTCACGCATATGTCATTTTCAAATCAGGCAATCAGCATATTTCAGAAAGTCAGAATTTTAGTTGTTATGCTCAATGAAAAATATTCTGTGGGAAAGATGACAACAGATTTATGTTTCCCAACCATTTAAACTAATCTTATCATTTTGATAACTTTTTAGATGTATTTTTCAATTTACTGTGGACAAAAAAAGCACAAGAATAAAATAGATATGCGTAACATCTTACGCTCATTTTTCAATGGCTTTTGATTTCATTCTGAACTCCACAGAAGGATTAGAAGCATTAAATAGCTTTAATTTGAAATGTCGATAGAATTAGCTAAATGAATAACCATCAACTTACATACGGTTTGATAACAATTTTGTTCACCTGTGTTATGAACGGAATTTATATATAAGACATGTTATATACATGTATAATATATTATATGATGTATAAGACAATGCATGCATGTATTTCGAGTGCAATAATCGCAAAGTGAATGCTATAGCAATATTACTTTGTCAAATATTTTTTAGAAATTTATATCAGTGCAAAATCTATGTAGCACTGACACTGCTGCAGTGTGCATTACTTTTCAGAGCATACGTGTAATTATTAGTAAAGATTGGACACTTAGAAATCGTAATATAAACACATTGAAATCAATACTTCAAATGAGGACACTATTGCATGATATCCTAGAATAACATGCAAATATTTAATGATATTTGTGAACATACTTAACTTTTCCTAGTATAAGCTGTATGCAATATCAAGTAAGATTACTACGGAAACATTGTAAACATTTTGCGTACCGGTATGTTATGTTGTACAACACACTTTCTTTTTTCTAAGCTTCACGTTGAAAAAGTTTTAGACCCATTTATGAAAATAGACTAGGCCAATACTGTATAACCACTGATGAGCTGTTTGAAAATAGTATGAAATTAGTATGTTTGAAAATAATTTATAGGCTACCTGTTGTTGCTCTACAATCTAAGCCTACATGTAATCACACAAATATATTTTTTCCAGATGTTAATCGACTGCATCCTATTGTCGAAAGGCTTGAAGAAATTGTGTCTGCTGCGAAATCAATTGATTTCAAACCTGGAACAGTAAGTTTTATTCGATACTTAGTCATATTTTGGTCTTTTGCACTTGCAAGTTCAGTAAATGTTGCTCTACACACATATCAAATTGTTACATGAGGAAATTACTGCATTCAAAAATTGAGTTAGTTAAATCATCATTCGTGTATTCAATTGTTAGGCCTATCGGGCGTATAGAAAAATGCCATTGGCCTACATGTAGGCAACTGTAAATTCATTGTCTTATTCTTTCCAGGATTTCAGGATGGAGACGGCTGATGAGGAGGAATCGGCAAGCAGATATCCCACGTCCTCTACTCCCAATTGCTATCTTGCAAAACCTTCAGTCGACACAGATGATTATCCCTCGTTTTATGAAACGCAAAGAAAGTCTTCTCAAGATGATGCATATACTTTGGAAATGGTTGATGAGGAAGAATCGGCAAGCAGATATCCCACGTCTACTCCCAATCGCAATCCTCTTGCAAGCTTTCATTCAACACTGATGATCTTTTGGTTTCAAAAAGCAAAGAATGTCTCCGTAAGAGGATCATGTTGAAATTGGAACAGTGAGTTCCATGAGCTGTTCAACAATGTAGGTTAGGTATACCGTAAAATGGATATCGTGCTTGAAACAACTGTCTAAAGTTCTGAGTGTACTTGAACACTTTCGTCGAATCAGTATACTGATCAAATGTTAAAAATTAATTTTATGAGATCAATTTGATCTTTCTAATGTCTCACAATGAATGTTCTCATTTAATAGATCCATTAGGCCTACATACGGATACCGGTACAAAATTCCGGTAATAACAATTTACTGAACAACATAAAAGACAATGATTATAAGCCGCACTCATACATCAATTATACTAAAAGTTATCTTAGATGATACCATAGTAGAATACTGTTACACCGTACGATGTTTATGAGTGGACAATGAATATATTAACTACCAAAATTGAATCTACTGATCCCGAAGCGAAGTTGAGGGATTCTTATGCGCAAAGCCACGCATAGCCATCGTATAACAGTATATTATCTTATTCCTAGCTAGTGAAGCCACAGTCATAGAGCAGGTTTCTTTGCATGTATACTTGCATTTTTTATTGTACGGCATATATTTTCCTTTTATACTGTATTTTTAGTACATGTATAGCGGTAATTTACATAACACATCATTTTGATTGTACTTACATGTACAGTCTGACATCCCAAAGTAAAATAACATAACTGACATTATTGGCAATTTACGGTTTTTGTATCTTACTTCAGATAAAAATTCAATTTGTGCACCTGTATTCAATGCAACAAATGTACTCGTATATTTGAGTATCAGACATTAACAAAATCAAGATGCAACGCAAAAAGAGAAGATTGTTTCAAATGACAACCATCAAAATGTCGGTTGTTATTTTGTCTTTGGACGGCAACAGTACTGTGCATTAAATTAGAAGCTCTTTAAATCGCTTTCATGGGTAAGCTTTTTGGTTGTCAAACATTACTTTATTCTTGCTGGTGTTTATACAATTTCACATTGCATTGATAGACCGACATGCATTCCACATTGAAGCATTCATTCCTTTCATGCTAGCCTACTTGCAAAATTCATCATTTCATTTTTTTCGAAAATAGCCGGATGAAACTTTTGTGCTACGTAATTTTCAACTTCACTGTGGTGCATGAAGTACATGCTCGTACATACATGCAGTATAATCTGAAAATGCAATATGTCTGTAGAGGATTTTAGGTGATATGCGAAATCAACAATAACAACAGCTGTCTGCACGAATCATTTGAATAAGACCGTTCACAGAAAATTACGATAATTATGTAGCTATGTCATATAAATGTCATACCGTATGCTATAGTGGATAATCCATGCATTTCATTCAATCTCTCGTTTCATTATTTTCAGGTTTCGGTGCCGATCGGTATGGCAAAGTGAAAGCCGAAACAGAGACAATTGTGCGCAAAAAGTTACATACTGAAGCGAAATTACTGAAAAAACAAAATTTGTCCTGAATACACATAATACATATCATGTGGAAATGTTGCACTTTTCCTTCGATTTAATTATCGCATCATTTTCGTGCTAGGGGAGTCTCGGATGTAACTACTTTTATCTAAGGAAATCGAAGACTCTCTTAATTTGCTTATGAAATTCCTATGACATAACTCTATGGGACTGCTATAAGGGATTTCTCTATGGGTTTGAAAGGGTTTTTTGCACTGGGAATGAAAGGGATTTCTATGGGATATCGTATGGGATTCATAAGGGATTTTAAGGGGATCCCGTAGAAAACCCTTTTCAGTCCCATTAAAAAAGGTCCAAAGATGCCATAGAAAATTTTGTATGGGAATCCCATACAAATGAGTCACTCGGGTTTCTCCGAAAGTGCAAAAATGTGCATATGTCACAGGTGGTACTCGGTCTCGACTCATGTTCATTTAATGAAATCGAAACTGTACACACTGGGGATTTAATAAATGCTGAGTTGCTACTCACTAATATACACACTAATATACTCACTCTATCGGTTCCAGGAGCCCCCTTTCCCTCTCCGGTTATAACAGGATTAATGGACGAATTCATGAATCTTTCACCTAGCAGTTTCTTGAAAGCAGCGGTTACCTAGCTCAAGTAGGTTATTTCATTCCCGACCTCCACGTTTTTTATGAAAGGAGTGAGAAATTGAGAAGCACAATAAGTCTAAGAGATGAACAGCATTTTTTGACAGCCATCACGAACGATGCTGCGAAGAATAGAGATGGAATGACTGAGAAATTCCCCTTTGGAAAGTAGGAATGTGAGAACTGCACAAATTGCTTATTATAGGAGTTGATATGCTTCAATGCTTCATCGATGTTCTTGAGATGTTGCTATCAAAGGCAACGAAATAATATTTTAATGCGCATTTTAATCGGATGAAGACATAAATCAGGAGAATGAATTTATTTTAGTCTATCTGAAGCATTGTTGCTATAACAAGTTATCCAAAAATATCATCGAATATCTGATAATAATTTAAAACGTCATGATGGCGAGCGATAAATTACGATTTCCGATAGAATTACATTTTTTGATGATGAGATGACAACTAAAAAATGCAGATGCAGTAGTTCTTGTAATTTGTGTAGAGGGACCCTTTTTTATACCCGAAATCAGGTGGCTAAAGACAAAGATTACATTCCGATTTTGGGGCAATATATTTCCATGGCAATCACAGGTTACAGACATATTCATGCATGAGTTGTTATGTGACATTGACGTCATCGTCATCCGATGAGTAGCAGAAGTATAAATCGAAAACGTCAAATGACAGTAAATAAACTTTAATTTTAATAAACCTCGTCGAAACTAAAAAGTATTTAAATCAGATAAATCAAGCCCAAGTTATAAAATTCAATCCCAAATTTAAATGATTTCATATCAAATTGAAAAAGTTCACATAATTTAAATCAAATACGACGTAACGTGTTTGCTGTGCTGGACGGACTGAAGAAAAAGGGGAAGAATTAAAACTGTTATTCTTGACTTGATCCCACACAAAACTACGAATGCAGATATACACAAAACTGAAGATACGTGAGCTTTTACAGTTACGTAAGAGTCATGTGGCTGCATAAACCACAGCTTCGGCTCCTAACCTCCAACCTGCACCACTTGGCCGGGCTCAGGCCAACGAATTCCAGAGAACGTCAAGGCCTCTCCATGCTTGAGGATCCAACTATTCCAACCTAAGGATGACAGCAGTCAATCATACACTGTACATTCCTTTACTGGAGGGAATTAGTCAAAGTGATAAGCAACTAAACTAATCGACAAGAAATCTACTTTTTGAGAAGAATTTGATGCAGGAATTTACAAATGGATTAGACTTTCTTAAAAGCATCGCAGTTACCGCTAGCTGCGAAAGTGAATGTATTTGAAATTCTAGCGAATCTGATAAGTTGGGGAGCAGAGATGCTCAAACCAGTGATATAATGCCTTCCGGGGAAAATATAGGACCACTGGAAAATTGACCTCGTCAGGCTTTTGATAAACCTCTATAATCTAATGTAACACTCTGTTGGATCTTAATCTTAACTTCGAAGTAATTTACACA
Organism: Prostheceraeus crozeri; assembly: GCA_907163375.1. NCBI lineage: Eukaryota > Metazoa > Platyhelminthes > Polycladida > Euryleptidae > Prostheceraeus > Prostheceraeus crozeri. The sequence goes on along the minus strand of CAJQUW010005409.1, from coordinate 88,466 downwards.
TTTTCCATTACTTCCGCTTCATAGCTGAGAGATCATGATGACCTTTGTGGTCAGATTTAAGAAGGGATTGATCGAAGTGATTATAATTAAAAATGCAAGGTTCGTCGCCATGTACCTGGGTGGTGCTTCAGAGAGACTTGACAGCCTGTCTAGAAATTACAGAGGATTTCATGCTCCAAAAACCATTCACTCCAAAATTATTGTTGATGGGAGACAATAACTTCTTAATGTTTATCTCTACGGACTTTTTTATCCAAATCTTTAGACATGCTGTTTCTGGCACCTGATATGAATCTATACTTTCATACGGAATTTTGTGTAACTTGACCATTCAGTAAAGCTGAGTTAGAACCATGAATTTATCTTTAGCTGTGATGCCAAAAGAATCCTTGAAAGTAGCGAAATACTCGGAAATTATGCCATCCATGGAACAGTGGCGTAGCGTGAGTTTCTTGCACCCGGATGCTAGATACTCATTTGGCGCCCTCAGCCTCCGTGTTAACCATCTTTGAATTCTCAAATAAGGCGAATTAATCCGATTGACACCGCTCTTAATGCCACAGTCAAATTGGAGTAGAATTATTAAGCATTTAAAACAGCTCATCTTTTGTTTAAGAACATTTGAATAAATATAAACTGGATGGTGATTTAATTTGAGTTGTTATGCATCTTTTATGTATTGTTTATTTTTCTTGATTCCCTGACTATTCAAAATTACACTGATTAATGAATGACTGCAAAAGCGAAAATACTCAAAGTAACATTTAATTTAAAATAACTTTTATTATTAATGCTTTACATTTTAGTTTTGTTTCGGTGTTTATGACTCTGTTAATGTAGTCTTTCAAATAAATTTAAGCACAAAACCTTAGAATTTAACTCTTCGGGCCTTTCCTTCGGCGAATTCTGTGATAACTTCGTCGAAGTCGATATTTTCAGCTTCTTCTCTTTCAATACATTCTCTGCATTTACAGAATTGCTGGATAATTTTACACATAATGAATCTCTGAGTGTGACATTCCACGATCACTCAATCAGATCAGACTAAATTATAAGAAGTCTTCGTCAAATTGTGAATATAAGATCAAGTTGTCTTGTCAATGTGGCGCCCCCACAAAAGTCGAATACAATATTTCTGATTTTGCGCCCTTATTTACCCGCACCGGATGCGGCCGCATCCATGCGCATCTCCCCTAGCTACTACGCCTCTGCGATGGAATAAAGAGAGAGAGAGAGAAAAGGGAGAGAGAGAGAGAGAGAGAGAGTGCACAAGATTGATTACCAGCAGCAGTAGAACTATCGAAGTCAAAGCCTACTTCGTTCAGGGGGACAACAAGTTAATACTTCTTACACACTATAGCGGAATCGTTAGCAACCTTATCTGCTGAAGTAATGACGCATTCCATTTGAAAAAAAAGAAATAAGGTATTTACAATCTTTAGATGATTAGTACCAGAACGCAAGGATGGACAAATTAGCACTAAGGAGGGATTGCCAATGACCTTCAGGACTGCCGCAGACCAATCCAAAAAATCTGATTTTCAATCGCCTTTTCTACAAGAATTATCAAAAATGGTGATTATTGCTTTTTTAACACTGACTTTCACAAAATCCCAAGATTTGTGAATAGGTTCTCTAGAATTGGTTCTCTCATTAGATTTCGAGTTGAAAAAAATACTCAAATCACCAGTATACACATATGAAGCAGGCTTCGAACAGAAGACGGAATTGAAACAATGGTGAATTTTGCCAATGAGTTCTTTGATCATATCACTGTAAGTGTAAGTATTGAAATATAAATATTTCCTATATAAATATAAATATTATATAGTAGTGGTGTTGTTTCATAAGTTAGGAAGGATTTTATTTGAATATATCTCTGTGTCACGTTGTCCAATTTACCTAAACCATACATCGATAGAAAGCCTACATCATTGGGTTTTATTTGATAAATCACACTTTGTCATTGAAGAGAGAGAGAGAGAGAGAGAAAAACGTGTATTTTTATACTTTAAATGGAAATCGTTCATTGGCACACAATTTTTTCAGAATGTCATCAGCACAACATGCCAATATTCATGTCTGCAGTGAATTAATAATGCATTTAGGTTCATCACAATGCATAAAATGAATGCAATAGAGAAGTTAATTAAAAGCTTATTAAAAAAATTAGGAGTTACCAAATTATTAAAATTAGTAAAATTAAGAGCCTCATTATAAAGAAAAATGAATTCTATAAAATCTTGAATCCTGTTTGATTAATTAAGACACAACATTGTGGAAAAAATGAATTCATTCGCCGCGTTGTTTTAGAGTAAGGCTGGATAAATCTGCTGGCACGACAAAATTTCTCTAGACACATTGGGTGTAAGGGATGAGAACTATTGTGAGCAACAGTTAGGAAGAATTTCATCGCTGCTTCTTCTCGTCGCCTACTCAAGTCCAAAAATCGTTCACAGCTGCACTCATTAGAACCACATATAAGGCGATGAGCACGTCTGTGTATTTTGTCGAGAGTCTTTGATCAGTCTTTGAGAGTCCCATCATAAGAGGACTAATTTACTATTTACTAATTTGCTAATTTACCCATTAGAAGTAAATAAACTTGTACAATTTCAGCTCACATGAGCGCATCAAATTTATTCATATGCACTCCCAAAATCCATTGTTTTTCATGTTATTTTTTTATCCATAAATTATTATTGCTATCATCGCAGATAGTTTGAAAATGAAAGTGGGTGTCTCCAGGTAATTCACGAAATTTATGGTATATTACATTAAGTGTTCAAAATCCAACACTTACAACCGTGTCCAAATGTTGTTCACTCCAGCTGACAACTCATCGTGAGTAAAATTATCACACTCCTCCTGAATACGAGTTCTCAAATCCTCTGCATTGGTAGGACAATTGTAGTGAAAAAACTCGGGCTTTCAGTGTTCTCCAAAAAAACGTAATCCAAAGGATTTAAGTCAGGTAACCTTGGTGGCCTCACTACCTGGCAACCAGGGAGATAATTCGTTCTTCGCTGAACATTCTGACCAGACATTGTCTCACTTGTCGCGAATAATGAGATGTTCCATCCTGCATGAATATTGAAGAAAATAGTTTTCTTCTTCGAACTAATTCTGGTCGGACGGGGTCTACCAACATAGCCTCATAATCTTCAGCATTTACGGTGTAGTCAAAAAGGGTCTTTAATTTGATTCAGCTGAAAAACCAAACCAAGCAAAAAACTAGATCGGATGGAGAGACTTAGCCAAAAATTGTGCGGGACGATTCAGACTCCAGATACGGCAGTGGTGCCTGCTTACACTTCTAAATGATTATTGACCTCAGACCAAATGATCTTTGAAAGTTTATCCTCGATCTCCCACAACCACCTGCAAAATTCCAACGACTATTTTTAGCTGATGGAAGGGATACAACTCTTGAAGAATCTGGATCTTGTACGGATAAATCTTCAGATTATTTTTCAGTAATCTGTAGGTGCTGGTTACAGGAATGCCTGCTTCTTCTAGTCGTCTTATTGAAGTCGATCCAATTATATTCGTGGTATTATCCATTGCTTCGCGTACCAATTCTTCGTCGAGTTGTGGTCTACCAGTCTGTTTCAAATTTGGCAATCAATTTTCTGATGGCAGAGACGTCACATGGATCATTCCGTAGCCCTTTTCTCATGCTTGGATCTTCTTAAAGCTATAATTGCACTGTTGTTGTTTGAATAATAATAATGATGTTGTTCGACAGTTGAGACAGCAAACTACCTTCAAAAACAGGAAGCATTCGATATCTTTGATTGAGACAAAATGTCTATGGTAATATATATGGAAGCACATTTAAAGTTTTTCAAATGAAAATACATAGAGAGTGGAATACCTGTATGATACGAGTTTTAAAAACGCGAGGAAATCACACTGAACTTGATACGTGACTTACGAAGTTATTCACGCATTTCATGAGTAAATTTGATGTATTTATGTAAGCTGAAATTGTACAGCTTATTTACTTCAATGACAAAGTGTGATTTATCAAATAAAACCTAATGATGTAGGCTTTCTATCGATGTATGGTTTAGGTAAATTGGACAACGTGACACAGAGAGATATCGAAGTCAAATCGTGCCTGACTTATGAAACAATCTGTATTTGCAGAGGACTCTCAGTGCTCGAATTTGATTAGACAACATGCTGGTAACGTTAGAATCAGCGAAAATGGAAGAAACTTGCAAGAGATCCATTTCTTTGCTTCCAAAAGGGACAACTGTCACTCCCCTGTCTACCTCGACGTTCAAGAATCTTGAAAAAAAGTATGCAACGAAGAACAGGTGCCAAGTCTGTTTATTGTGAAAAACAAAATAATCCTAAGTGTTGTAGCCTATGACTCAGAGATTTTAATGAGGTGCAAAATTTCGTAAAACTTGTTGGAATTGCGGAAATTATTAGATTCTGCGCAGAAAGATGCTCCCTGTGCAGAAGATGTCGTCTCCTCGAGAAAAGATTAGCTGCTAAAAATATGTACAGTCTATTTGCTAAAAGATATGTACAATTCAGGCTTTAATGCTTTTTACGTTACCTATGAGCGCTGTTTAAACTTCGTTGAATTGAGAATATTTTAGCGAGTGACTTGTTATCAATATTGTTTTGATAACTCAGTATTTACTTTTTAATCAGGTCGCTGTCGTAATTTTGCAGAATCGGGGATAAGTTATCTAGCGGCCATCTTATCATTTGTTCATCCATCCTATCTCCACTATAAGCAGCAGGATTTTTCACATTGCGTATTAAAGTGGTTTTAGTACACTAGGTGTACCCCACCTCTCCCACTAGTTGACAAACATTTTACGTTTCAAATGGGCTCCATCACTTTCTGATGAAGATGACTTTGGACACCCTTTTTTCTGTAAATTAATACAGTAATTCTGCAAAATGTAGCAGCAAAAGCACAGTTACACTGTGGTCATAAACTTCAATTTTGTGTTTGTAATTGACATGTCAATACTCCGAAAGTCGCATACATGTGAGACACATAAGCTCTGACAATTGGCTTTCCTGACGATCATGACCTTCAATAAGATATTCAAAATCAGGTCATGATGGACATCTGTAATCAGTTTCATAGAATCTCGAAAGACTTTTTCGAAGCAAACGAAACAAACTCTTCAGACAGTAGACATTCAGCATATATTAAACGGTGTTTTGGGGAACAGACACCAATCTGCATGTAAGTCTGAACAAGCTGAAATACAATAATGAAAACAGAACAGCAGAGTTCGAGAGTGAGCGAATGAAGCTATGATTGCTAATCAGATACAGAGTTGATCATAAAAAATAGACCACCTAAATTTCTTTGAAGTTCAATCGATTCTAATGCTTTCCAAATTCATCGCACAACAACGTGACATACATCATTCGAGAGCTAGCATTATCAGCTTTAACACGAGCTATGATAGACGTGCATCCGCTGTTGGATTTGCTGAGCAGTGCTCAAAATATGAAAATCGTTCAATTTGCAAATCGCTATTTTTCAAAATGAAAGCATGTGAGTATGATAATGAATCAGACATGAGGAGAAAGAGCATTTTCTGAGCTCTCTTTTGACATACTTTTCATCAAAATCGGAGAACTAATGAAAAATGAGTGACATCGTGAAGTTATCACAAAATCACAACGTTTTTGGTTGAAAATGTTATATTCTCTTTTTCATCAAAAGTGTTCATGTTTGGTATCTTCAGAATCCTTGCGATGTGAGGAGCATGAATATGTGCGTTATATTCATATAAGTTCAATAGTTCTTTTTCAAACAAATCCATTCGGTTTTCAATGGAGCTTATTTTTTCTTGGTTCAAAGCTCTTGGGAAAAACTCCACGTCCACACCGCACATTTCTGTGATCGTACTATACACGATCTTCTCGTCGGCCCTCTGCTGATCTCGATCAGTGCCAATAAACCTTCTCGAAGCCAGCAAATACGCACTGCTCAACTCCTCCACACTTGCCCACTATTATCTTCTGACCTATATTCCCAACTTCAAGCAAATAACGTTTTACGCTTAAACACTAATTTGCTGTAATGACAACTATTACAGGCTGTAATTTAATGTGCAGCAGTTATGTAAGAAAAGGAACAAATGAGTCCAAGCCACAGCTCAAGAAAATGTAAACGGTTCCGAAGTCCTGGGAACCACACCGGTCCACAGAATAGGTCGTCAGTCTTCAAAGTGACAGTCATGGCTGTAAAAGGCTCTCGACATGCTTCATTGCTACCACCGAAGACGGCTAGCTTTGAAATCCATGTTTTCACTTTATCTACTTGATTTTTGAGCATCATGTACGCTCGTATGTGACACGCCTAAAAGGTCGCAGATTTAGCAGACGTAGAAATCACAAAATTCATGTCACACATCACCTGCATGAAAGCAGAAAAGTTATCATATTGTATTCATTTAAAGTAAAACAGATATCATGTAGCAATGGAAAATCTGTCAAGCTTCAGCAAATTTACACACGGGATCTATTTGGCAGGCATACAGACGCGTCCCAGGATTTTCCCTCGGGAACAGAAGTTTTGAAAATCATTTGCATGGCAGTGGGTCTAACATAATGAAAAGGACAGTTGCGCAATGATGAATTCTTCACTTGACACTTACGTGATGAATAAACAATGTTTACTTTATCTTTCAATAAAATTGAAGTTCTTTAAGTGCATTTTGTGTCATGGAATATGCATTGTTTGCCACATTGTGTCTCCTATCAGTCAAAACGAACGCTATTGCATGAATTTTGCTAATTATTGACAACCAAAGATACATAGACACTACCAAAATCCACTTAAAGGCTATAATTAAAAGTGCTAACAATGTCTATTCATAAGTTTGTGTAAATAGATAATATTGTTCGTCATCTAAAAATCTAAAAAATCTACAGTTCCAAATCAAAACTCACGAGCTCCGCGAATACCATTGCGAGCTTTTCTACCATATCGACCCGGTTTTTTTGGGACAACGTTGCCAACGCCAGGGCGCTCAAATAAGTAGCCAAATTGAATAGGAGATACGGTTCTAATCACAGAATTAAATATTTTGTTTATCTGCTTCGGTTTGCTAGAAGTGTGATTAATTCGAAATCGCCGGCACATCCAAGAACCTATTAAGTAGGCAAAAAGGCATTCCTAATACCTTACAGAGATAGCAGAAAAAGTCGTGCGTCGCTTGCGGATTAATGTGAGTTCCAGCAAAGTGCTTTGATTGCCAAAGTTCCTTCAGATTCGAAGAATTCACGCTTTCTCCATAATGTTGGCACTTCCAATCATTATTAGAAAAGTAGCAGGCGCACGAAAATTAGCTCACTTGATGTTTTCACATCCTCTCCTCGGCATTGCTCACTGTATAGTGCATACATTGAATCGAATGTTAGCTAGACGATGTGCGTTTTGGTGTGTGCGAAGTGATATCACAGCACGCACGCATTTCTCACTGGCTCTGCTGTCCTCTACTGACAGCTTATTGTTTACCATTTCCAATAGCAAGCGATACACGAATTATGAATTCGAGAAGGAGCAAGTTGTCTAATTTTGTGATGTGCCATTTCGATATTAAGGCTGCATGCAATTCTTCCTTTCTAGGAAACCGAAGCGCGCAAATAATCTAATTCTGTGGTTCTAATAGTGCCACTCCCGTCCTTGTGTAATGCCTAAAACGCCCGTAAATTGCATTTCATTTTTCTAAAAAACTCTAATTTTTGAATTATAGGTATGCTCGTCATAAATTTTTTGTCATCGAAAAATCATTGACAATTTTTTTCTCGGGCCGATTCAAAACTATTTCTATAAGCTTATATGACCATTTGGAGTCAATAGATGATCAAAAATAATTCTCTCCCATATTCATTTAACACATTGATGCCGAGTGGTAAATTTTCTACCATATCGCTCCGCATTTTTTGGGACAATGTTGGGAATCAAGGCTCACGAGCTCCGCGAATGTGTCGAATTTCTGCGAGGCTTTGCATTGCCCTAACCACGAGATAATTTCCATTTCGAATTCGAACTGCATCAGAATCAAGTAATTTCCGCTCATTGACTGTTTCTAACTGACTTTCAGCAATGTCACTGATTGCAATTATACATAATCTTCGAAACTTTCATTCTTCAAATTCCTTCGGCGTCCTTTAATTCATCTAAAATCATGGAGAGAATTTTGTAGATATTATCAATTTCAGACTGAAGCTGCTTCAGATTTTCCATCATCGATATGAGGAACGATTCCTGTTAATCTAACTTTGTTGATAGTTTATCAACTTCTAACAATGCATCTTTTCGTTCTTGCGATTCTTCAGTCTTGTGTCAAATACTTAACATTGTAGTTCAATAAAGGCAGACTTGTCAGTGGGCCGGGTGGACAACGCGCCGGGAAGGGATGTCGAACATCAGGGGCCAGGGCTGCCTGAAAATGATAGGATTATTGAATCCAACGACTAATCACCTGCGAGTAGAGCGGATTTCCTCACCCGTCCCGTCCCGTGCCCGTAATAACCTTACCCGTGCGTACCGTGGTTCGAGTCCTTTCTCGTGCTTAGTGTTTGGTCATTGCTAATTCAAGAACAGTGTGTCCAATATCTTCACAAATCGATGTCAAATTATAACAATTCCTTCGAACTTGCATTGAAGCAATTTATTCCATCTTGCTGGCGCTAGTTGACGCCGAACTTTGGCTATTAAACCGTCCAACTGAAAATGCGCACAAACAGAAAAGCTCCACATCACTCGAGAATATGATCTAATGCAATTCTAGTTTCACGTCATCGTAAAACATCTCGTATATAGCACAAAACATAGCATATTTAAGCACTTAAAAAATATATCTGTCTTTGTGAAAAATATTTTCAAACATGAAGCTTTTGTCACTCACTATCTTCATTCACACGAGAAAAAGAGCCGCCAGTTTCAGTGCATTTCGCACCAATTTACGGAACCGCTGCACATTAGATGAAACCTTTTGCCAACTTATGGACGCCAGAGCAGATCATATCGAAATCAAAAGCGAATACAAAAGCGATTCCAGTCTAATACTTGACATCTTTGGTGTCAATGAAGATTCCATAATTTGGTCTGTATGAACAGTTTGTAGTGTCAACAGTCTTGCAACCGGTAGTAATTGCTGATAAATCACACATGTCAGCCGAAAAGGCTAATATTCGCATAGGGTTGATGGAGAATTAACCATCATTCACGAAGTTGGTTCAACACGAAGTCGAAACTGCAAAAAAAGAAAAGAAATAGGAATACAGAATGTTTTTAAATCCCTTTCGTAACGGAAACTTTTACAGAAGATCTTGAGAATCCTAGGAATTTCCAATACCTGAAAATAGCATTCAGAGTGATTAATAAGTAAACTGTAATTTCTATAGGCAATTAGAATGGGTCATATAACTATATGATATATATATATATATATATATATATATATATATATATATATCATTTTAAATTTGGATTTAACTTAAAATTCAAAATACAAGTATCACGGGTGTATACTCGTTTTAGGCAAATTGGGCATATTTACATGATATCATGTACTTCACCTCAGTAGTGCAACAAGTTTGGAAGTGAATCCCCTAAAACCATGTAATAACGTCGTTAGAAACAAGAAATCGTGGATGAATTTACCAACAAATTCATATGAAAAGCTTGAAGTATGTTATCAAAATCAGAATACGCAAAAAGTGCCAGGAATCTTAATCAAGGGTGGAAAATCTGCATCCGCGCGGATGCGGATACGAAAATTTGGCATTTTGCGGATGCAGATCGGAAGCTGATTAAACATTTTGAACTTTGCAGATGAACAAATTGAACAAGACTACATGAACAAGTTGAACTATCCACGTTTTGTTTCCACACACTAAAAGCTCTATAAATCTATTATGCCAACACGGTGCCGGCCGGCTTTAGTAAAGCCTCAGCTACACTGAAAGCAAAGCAAGCACGAGCGTCCCGAGCAAACCCAAGGAAAGCGTATGTCCGCAAGCTATCAATCGCTGTGTTCTGCTTTGCTCTCAATGTTGGCAGTCTACAACTGCTGCAATGATGACTTTATATTTGCTGCAAAACTCTTTGCTCGGAAACGCTTGGAAAAGCTCGCAGTGTGGCTGAGGTTTTACACTTGAGTTTTAAGAAATTTCCATATCAGTGCAGTGCTTGCTGTGGACCATGCTGTGACACAGATGACTTGGAGGTTGCAGTCATACAATATAACACTCAGACACGTTGATGCAGATAGTACTTTATTTCAGTTATATAGATGGCACTTTATAGTACTGTCATTTCGGCGTTATAAAACTAGACTTAGTATGATTTTTCGGGTACACTCAATCACAATTCAGACTTCATTGAAATTGGAATAGGTTCCCTATTCTAAGAATTGCTGATTTTATCAGGTGCTGCTTACGAATTTGACAGCAGCGGTAATCCAGCGCATTGATCCATAGAATCCTTCATTCCTTAGATTAATAATGCTCTAATTCTATTCAGCAAGGCTCTGCAGTCAATCTTAGCATGATGCAATACCAGCGGCAAATCCTTTCTAGGACTTTGAATAAGTATACCAAAAATAATAAATTAGATGAATAAACAATAGTTGTTCATGCTATCTACAAGTATGTAGACAAGAGTGACTAAATGAGAATATCGATATGAAGTGTGCTACCCTGCCCGTCGTGATATAAACCCAGTGAGGCCTATATTCAGTCTGCTGAGGACATTACCTGTGGGTGTGAGTGTATGCTGGGTGTACAGAAAGCTTTTCAACATATATAAAAGTTCGATTTTAACAAATAAGTCCTGGCCTTTATGCGAGTATTGATCACTCAAATTGCTTGAATAGGCTCGTTTATTGACAGATAAAAACAAATCATCCGCTGAAAACCGGTCCATAAATATTGGTTTAGGCTACATTACTAGTAGGCCCTGTACATAGCAGCTATTCCAAACTTACTATTCATAGTTTTGCATTTGCTGAACCTATGCAAGATTATCTTTTAGTTTATTGACCACTACAGCCTATAGAATAGGCCTATAGATGCAAAATCCACAAAAACAGGATTTCTAACTTTAAAGTTAATCTGAACGATTTACAGAATCATTTCGAAGACCCTTACTGTTGCGGAAGCAGCGCGGATGTGAATAGAAAGTGTAGAATTATTGCGGATGCGGATTGAATGCGGATTACAGATTTCTGACTTTGCGGATGCGGATCTGAAAAATTGAGTTTTGTCCACCTTTGCTCTCAATGCTCGAAGTGAAAACTCATCTATTAAATAAGCTTGCACTTATCACTATTGACTGCGTCAGTTAATTCTGCCGGACACCAATGCCGGAGTATACCTGGAAATTTCGGACATCAATATGAGTTTTCTCATTCGAATTGTCGTTTGATGCGTCGGGAACTTTCATCAACACACAGCTGCTGGTTAAAAACCACTAGTATTTGCAATATCTGCGTCTTTCGCGCGTCGTGGAGGCGGACGTGACACTGATCGACGACACTGCCTGCAGTCTCAATGTGAGAACTGATTAACAATGAATAACGGTTTCCAGATCGACTGAATGCACAGAAATCAGACTTTGATTGGATGGGAAAATCTATATTTCCTCTGTTGTGACTTTCTGTGATCCAATAAGCTAAAAGTACGCTAGTTTTCTAGAAAATACCATTTTAATAGACAAAAAAGTTTGATTTAGCGAAACAGATCCCTCACGAACATTATAGTGAAGGCGAGGGTATGATCTTCATTACTCGTTTTAGACGCGAAAGGGTTAACAGCTCTAGATGTGAAACATGTGATTGATTGACAGACTGCATGCAATAGGCAAACGCAGCAGGCTGTATACGGATCTCAGATTATTGACCAAACTGAGTGAGTAAGTAAGTAAGCGTTTATTCATATTGAATAGAAATCAAAGCATTACATTACAATGACACAGAATGATGAATGTGAAAGTTAGTAAGATCGATGAAGTCACGACAAACTATTGTATAGAACATTATTTGAAATAAAACACGACCAAGATACAAAGGAATGCATGCGCCGGGACGTCGGTGTATATAGCAAACGAAAGTGACCAGTGCGTTGTAAGCGATCATTTAAAAGCGAATGCAAGGGGTGAAGGACATTCTGCTCACATCTGTTCACGAATTTCAGTGCACGATCTTTCCTAAGATCACTTAAATTTCTAAATAAAACTGACTCTGACTCTGAATAAAGGACACTGACAGTTCTTTTCACAAATAAGCCTTTGGGATCGATTCTGAGATTTCGCAAGTAAATGTTCAAGATGCTCAGGAATACAGAAAAGTAGAGGAGAAGTATACAGAAATAGTTTTAACAGTATACAGAAAGCGTTATAAGACTGTGATATACTTTTATTAGTTCACATCTAGGGAGGATTGGTTCCAGCACTCTTATAACATAAAGTCTTCTAGAAGCAGTCCTGATCATTTCATCATAATGTAGGTCCCACTTCAAAGAATTGCTCCAATGTATACCCAAGATTTTGCCTTGATTTACTAAAGATAAAGTAGTTTGATAAGGAGCAATTACATCACTTCGAGGAAAGATAAGCTGCTTTGATTTATTGAGATTAATCACCAAGCTATTGTATTGCATCCAACACTGAATAAATTTCATATTATTAACCGGATTTTCTGATGAGATGGGCTGAACCACTGAACTATGATCAGCATAATATACAATTGCAGCAGGTGCTGGTACTAAAGGCGTATTTACACAAGATTACTAACTGGTGGTCACTTGATGGCACTCAAGCGAATGATCTCATGTAAACTGTCCGGTCACTGACTTACGCATTATCGGATCATCAATTAAATACGAGTTAATCGAGTGAAAAGGCAGTCCACTTTGCGGTCACTGAAGCGTTCACTAGAAGTTGATGTCAATACCCTGCATTTGTCTCCTCCTTTCGTGCTTTACTCTCATTGGCTGAGTTCCAAATCTGACTATGCAATTCCGACACTGTAAATTTCCCGGAGCTGTGGTTGCGTGACGTTGTTCTCAACATTATTTCTCACAAATGGTGCAATAGCTGGTACAACAATAGGATCTTCAAACTGATCGCATACTCATGAAACATTATTGTTTACAGGATCCCGGGCATTTGGAGTACAAGAATAGAAATTTAAGGGATTCAGCTCTACAAATGGTGGCTTCATCATTCTTACAATTAGGTAACCCAAACAGACAATTGTTATTTCTTCATGTTTCTGAAATCTTGCACTTGGAAAAATTTACGGCGATTCACTTTATTCTTTAATTTTGACTTTTCAAATTGATCATTCAAGAATACAAATGAATACAATTTATGAATACAATACCGTAATAACACTGATATTGTCCAAGTAGTGATACTGATTGAAAAACTCGATGCAAGAATTCTAGAGATGCATAGCTTTCACCTCTCGGTAAATAACGGAGCTTGATTTCAAGCTTCAATGTTGCAGATACTTGGTTGACACATTTGATGTCCCATCGTAAGATTCAATCCCGTGTGTCCAAATGCGCTTTTTTACTCTGCCTTCTTTGCTTTTCTACCTAAAGTACCAGTGCCTCGACACAGACACGAGCAGCTGCGACGACAAATTCTGACATGATGCTACAAATAATGAAAAAATCTCACCGATCACCTCATTTGCCTTCACGTATAAACCCTCAGTGGTTCACAAGAGGCGAGAGTTGATCACTTAGTGACCGCCAGTAGCAGCTATAGATGATCTCGTGTAAATGCGCCTTAAAACAAAATTAGGTGTCATGATCAATATACATCTTGTTTTCATTGTCATTTGACGCTTCAAATAATCGGAAAACAGGACTGAATTGATGAATAAATAGCTTAGGATCGTACGCTCACAGTGATGCTGCCAAGGAAAAAGAGTGTCACTTTGGCCATAAAGTGAATCAATGCGCATACATGTCAGTCAACGCGCATGGGGCAGTCTATGGACTTCAATGCAACTTTCATATAGAAATCTCTGTCACATGTACTTTCATTTCATTGTGTAGTAGATATGTCAAAGATTTGAACATTCACTGAAATTAAGACCAGTGTCAAATTAGTAATGTGAATGCCTCAATGTTCGCGTTGTCCGGTCTGTGAATAGCAGTCCATTGTAGAGTGATGGCCGATGGTCTGGAAACGCGCTACGCCTCTGATGCACCATTTAGAAACTTGCCATATATTTGGAAACAATGAATGAGCTGCTATAATATTTGCAATGTTTGTAGATGAAGTCGGCCTAAATTTAGTAAGTATCCCCACTCGGTGGTTTGATCTATTCTCGATTGATTGCGCTTTGGTAGCCTAGATTGCTAATATGATCCTTCGAGTCTGAGTTCCAAATTATGTTAGGACTCCTAATATTAGACTATTACCATTCCATTGTCTCGAATTCCATTGTAAATACGATTTGAGAAATCTCCGAAAAAGTAAAAGCAATTCACGCGTTCGAAGATTCATTTGCTGAAGAAAATTAAATTTGCTTCTTTAGACGTAAAATGATGTGTCTAACTTGGCTTTAGGGAACATCTCCCGATAACTTGTAATTTCCCTGGAGTTAATGGCTCAAGAATCTCTTAACGTCTACATGTCACTTAACTGTCTCTGCATAGCAACGTCGAAGCAAAACGTCAATTGAGTGAACAACAAATTGAGAGGTAATTAAAAATATTTAAGAAAGACAGAAATCTTGGAATTCTCAAAAATTTTTATACTGCGTCTAAATTGTGTGTAATCGGAAGGAAGATGTTCTCTGAAGACACAACGACACATAGTAGAGCAAGCGCACTGTGCATATTTTCTTTAACTTCTTCAAGTCGTGGAACATTTACGCATGTTTAACCTGCTTTAATAAGTGATGGTTTTCTGTCACTCTGCTGTATTGCCTCGTGTATGAGTTCAAATCACACAATGAAAATGAACCAAAATTCCGCCAAAATCTCTAGAAAAATGAGTTAATTGTTTCATTAATAATTTTAGTAGAAAACATTTTGCAAGGAGGAATTTTACATAAATTGACAAATCAACTGACGAATTGTAAGAGAAATTGTCCGTCTTGCAAAGTGATGGGAGGTGAAGAATGGGTTTAGTACGGCATTGGTAGGCATTGGTAGGCATCTGAAGGTAAGTAAATGGTTGGACCATTTAGCCGGTTCGTAATTCTTCTCGAATGTAAAGTAAAGATGAGAGTAATGAAGTCGTGCTTATTTTTCACTAACAAACAGGAATATCATTTTGGATGATGAGAAAAGCTCATTCGGTCCAAGGGGATAATGTAGAGCGACGCGAAGATTATAAGTATGGATTTGATCAAGATTCTTTATCCATTCACACGAATATCATGAAAAGTGACGCTGTATTTATTCGTATGAATAAGTCTCCACCCTATTATTTTAGAACACCGAAAAAACCTCATCTGATTGCGTCTATATCTTCGCTCCTCAAAAGCTACAGCTTAGCTACAGCCTGATGCGTTTTCTGACAAAAATCCTTGCACTTTTTTGCCAATCAGCCATGCACTCTGAATCACGATGCGGATAGCTTGTCGGATAATCTTTAGAAGCTGTCCTGTTACGCTGTGCCGAAACAATGTAACATGCTATGAACCATCAAGAGAGAACGGATTTCGGAGACAAGAGTTGCATGAACGAACTCCTCCCATATGTGACCAACTAGCGATTTCCTTTGTGACGCAATTAGAAATTCAAATGATTTGCCGGAAGTCTTTTGTGTTTTAAAGAATGCATTTAGAACGAAATTGGCAGCTGTCGACAAGAAATGCTTGTAATGCCTGTTGAATAAATCTATTCATTGCTTCTTATTTAGAGTGTAAATTGCAATTAATATTGAATACCGGTACTTATTAGAGGTATATACAATAGCACAGCAATTTGTTTGTGCGTGCAAATGCCAAGAATAGCCTATGTAGGGGAATTCAAGCGTTATTGCCATCGATATAAATTGCAAATTATAAAATTCCATCTTTCCCTCTTGCTACAGATTATGATTAACTCTTTCACCCCGACAAGCCGTTCCCAGCGGCTTCAAATATTTATTGCCTCAAAGCTCTCCCAGCGATTCACGATCTTTATCAAATGGACAGAATAGCGCTCTAAGCTGCTTCAAATATTGATTATTTATGTCTATTGTTAGATGGAAGAGTAGCAGACACTTCACTCCTGGTCAGACGCGCGCGCAAGTTGTAGATCAGCATGTTGACGACATTTTGAAACCGATACCACTTGGCCGACCAAGAACGTCAGACCCAATTGAGCTCTACACAATAAAAAAACCATCTGGTCAATCTTGGTGTGTCTTTCGCAGCCACACCTGCTAACCGAAAGCGCACTAACTTTATCTCTGGGGTTTGTGTAGATCGTCCTCATTTGCACAATAAGCACAATTTCAGAAAATATCATACAAATGAATTGTATATGTGCGTGATTATTGCCACATACCTTGCATTTATGTGAATGCATCATAAAACATCTTGGAATATTTCGTATTTTGATATGCAGTTCAATTTTGATCCCACTTACTACACGGGAGGTTTTTTTTCGTATTTTTGCGAAAAATACCTCCGTCCTAACCTGACATTAAACTCCAGGGTGAAAGAGTTAAACCTTTACCAGCTCTCGGTCTTATAAGAGGTATTACTAAAGAAACATATTGCGAATGACACTGCTTCGCCTATAGAATTTGTCAGAAGCTTGTACAAGCTATCTGCGCTGTAGAAATTGATGCTAATCGCACAAGAATTAACAAGATGCCTTTTCATCAGTCAACATTTATTAAACATGAAAACTCTGTTTGTGCGATAAAATACGCAAATATGAAATATCGTATCATTCCAAACACTGTTACACGAGCAACACCCGTACACTGTCCTCTGGTATAGGCCTACATAGTGCTGTGGAAGTGCTTTAGATTACTAAATGAGATATTGACTTCCTAAAGTTGCCAGTATTTTGACGACGTTGTCATTCCTTAAGATATGAAATTGTATTGTATGCATGCATTCGATCACAGTCATCAAAGGTTTCATTAATGAGTATCATCTGGATATCAAGAATTCCTCCTTGGCTTCCTACTTGAGTCTTTTTTCTACTAATTTGCATGTTTCGGACATACTTTATCAATCAATATGTTTGAATATACATGAATTTCCTATAGGATGGTTGAAATTTAATTGTGGAATCGTTTTATCTTCAGGCAGAATATCTTCGGTAATATTGTAATTTGCGACGTTGACAATCGTTCAAGGACTTCAACTGGAACGTAACTTCCGTTTTAGGCAGCAATCAATTCGATCTTCAATCAAACAATTTTGATTTTGAGAAACCTAATACCACGGAATGAGTTTGAGATCAACATCCATGAACTTGAGGTTATCAGGTCGGTTACAATGTCATTAATTTTTATCATGGATTCGAACTCAAGAGAATTATTGAGAGATAAATGGATTTTGACTCAAATGATTACGTGAGATGATTGATGACTCCTAAGTCAAACTTGCGTTTCACAAACAAAGTGCAACAAAGATATTCCCATACTTCCATGAATGAAAGTGCCAATGATTTTTCAGTCTGTAAATTTTGGTGGAAAATATGGGACTCATTCAAATACTACGGTATTCCTTATCAAGAATATTTTGCAGATTTTAAAGGCAAAGATGCACTGTTCAGCAACATGGTCCGTATTGAGGGTACGAATAGGTCCGTGTCCATAGGTCCGGAGAGTCACTACATACGGACCTTGTGAGTAATGGGCAAAAGACCGTTCCAGGACAGGACAGGTCAAAAAAAAAATTGGTATCTTTAAAAACGACATAAATTCATGAATTTAGTCCCTTTTTCAGGTTTTTAAGACCTGAATTCATGAATTTAGTCCATTCAAAAAGTACCATTTTTTCAAAAAATGGTATTTTTAAAAACAACATAAATTCATGAATTTGAACCCTTTTTCAGGTTATGAAGACCTAAATTCATAAATCGGCTAAAGCCAGAGGAGCTTCGCTCCGATTTGGGCGTTTTTAAAAATACCCAGTTTTTCAAATTTTTCAAAATCTCAAATTTGAGAATTACAATTTTTACCTTGAAAATCATGACCGTTCCAGGACACCGAAAAAATCAGAAAAGTTGAGTATCTCAAATTTGAGAATTACAATCGGGCGAAGCCCTAGAACCTTCGGTTCGATTTTCACCCCCGCTTAAATCATGACCGTTCAAGGTCATCTAAAACCGGACACCGAAAATCATAAAAGTTGAGAATTTCAAATTCATGAGTTTAGACGTTTTTCAGGTTTTTAAAATATATCATGTGACTAATAATATTTCTTTAAAAATGGAAGAAACAAAAATGGAAGGAACTTCAGAAATGAATGAAACAAAAGTGGAAGGAACCTCAAGAATATATCCTTCGTTATCTCAATTAAAAATAAGTGAATTAAATATTGAAAAACACAAAGATAGAGTACGTTATATGAAAGATAAGGAATCCCAATTATTATTAAGATTAGAGCATTATAAAAAATTAAGAAAGAGATGGACTAAAGTTAAGAATGTAACACAAGGAATTGGCTTATTCTTAACAATAAGTTTAGGTGCTTTAACAATTGTTATATCTTCAGGTGTTTTAGTAATTCCAGTAGTTGCTACAGCTTTAACAGGTACGGGTGTTTTTGCAACTTCACTTGCTACAATGTTAGATAAATCTTTAATAACTAAGAAACGAAAATCATTAAAAACTAAGCATTTACATATTAAAGAAGTCTATGATAAACTACATTACTACTTTCAAAGAGTATGTGATGATAATGTTATTACGTTAGATGAGATTGAAAAATTTGATCAAATAGCTAATGAAGTAAATCAAATATCATTTCAATCACAGACAGAAAAAGTTAATGATAAAAATAAAAAGGATGGTAAAATTTCTAGTGATGGTAAAACTTTTATTGATGATAAAATTTCTAATGAAGAAAATGACAAAATTTTTTTAGAAGAGCTAAAAACTTTATTAGACAAAACTTTATTAAACAAAACTTAATACGAGAAAACTTTAAACGAGAAAACTTTAAACGAGAAAACTTTAAACGAAAAGATTACAAACAACAAAGCAATAAAAAAATAATTTGTTCAGTAAAATGTTTTTGCTGTATTCCAATGTTACCACAAAATTCAAATATTATATTTTAAAAAATAGATAAAATTAAAGCTGATAATAACAAAAAAATATTATACCACTATGTTGTATATTTTTTATTACTCAGTAAACAAATCTTCGATAACTCTATCATGAATTTTTTTATCAATATTAATTGTAATGAATCCATAATCTTTTGCCCAAGCATTATTACACGATTGTTTAAATTCATCTTTATCTCTTATACATAAATCTCTTAGCAAATCACTTAAGTTTCTTGCATTTATTTCAAATAGTATAAATATATTTGCATTCTTTCTAATAACACTTCCGTCTAATGAATACATACTTTGTGTTAAATAAAATACACTACAGTTATTATGTCTACCTCTTGTAAAATAATTTCTCTGAACTGACTGATTTCTATCATTAACACAATCATCAAAAATTACACAATGTTTCATTGTTTTATCTAGTTTACTAGGATCTTGCATATTACCACTATCATCTATTAATTGTATCTTTATATGGTTATTTTTATTAGATTCTACTAACTGACTATTTTCTACTGCTTCCTCACACCATGAACTTATTTCTTCTTCATATTCAGATTTTTCGTATTCTTCGAATAGGGAAGCAATTGCTGTTTTTTTAAGATTATTTTCAAATCCATATTTTAAAAATTGATAGACAGGTTGTTCTGCTGTTGTTGTATAAATTATAAGATTGTTATAATCCAAAAAATTTGGAGTCGTTAAAATTTTAAATAATAGATACGTTTTTCCACAACCTGATCTTCCGCAAATAACTGACAAAACTTTATTAGATAAATTTGGATGATGATTAAATTTAAGTTTTTTTTTATTTAAAGACATTACACTCATTTTTTAATAAAAAAATTTATTTTTATTTTATTTTTATTTTTAAAGAAGAAGAAGAAAATTAAACTTTTCTAGCTTCGCGTGGGAGTTTATACCTCTCGAACCAAAAGATCTATCATAATCTCTTCGCCTCCAAAATTTATTTCTTGTCCTTTCTCATCAGTGATTCTAATGTTAATGTTGTTAATAGTTTTTCTTGTAATAGGGAAATATATTAATGTTTGTGGAATTACATTTAATCTATAACCAATGGGCGCAGTAAAAGCTGGAAAACTGAATATTAAATTTGATAATTTACCATTTATATAACCTCCTTCAATAATGTCACAATGTACAACAATTGAATTTATTTCAGTTATTTTTGGAATCTTCTCACCTAAATGATAACCTTGACTATAAGTTTGTTTATTAAATCCTAATAGCTTTGACAATGATCTATCATGATTAAAATCAACTTGATGATTTTCGTCTAAAGTAAGAGAAAATTTATTAACTGCCGGTTCAACTGCAAAATGTAATTGTTTCTTATCTTTAAATGGTATACCTAAATGTCTCTTAATTTCATTTGATATTGTTTCAACTTCGTAAGAACCAGGAAGAAAAGTTAGTATTTTCCATGTTTTACCTTTATCAGTAGAATATCTAAATTGATCATTCACATCTTTGATAACGTTTTGAATAGTGTTAAATGTGGAGAAACTAGTCAATGCAATTTGATAATTTTTATTTTGTTCTAAATGTAGAATGGGTTCTAAATTACAAGTGTGTGATGAAGTAGTTGTTATAATTTTTAACGTCGTACTAAATTTTGATGAACCCAAAATCTCTATCAAATTTTCTAAATGATTATTAATTTTGTCTAAATCTGCTGAACACATTTTTAAACTAAAAAATTAAATAAATATTTTTTTATGAAATTTTTTTTTATAAAAAATTAGAAACAACATATTTCAGCTACACTTTTATAATCCTCTTCATTTAGAATCTTCTTTTCTAACAGTCTTTTCAATATAGCATGAATTTCATTGAAACTAGAATTATGTCCTTCTTTTATTGCAGATATTAAAATATTTAATCTATTTAGTAATTCTTGTGGATCATCTGGTAAAAATATGGTTGTTTCTGTTTTCTGTTTTTTTGTTTTCTGTTTTTCAGATAAACCTTTTCCTACTTTAACTCCCGTTGATAATAAATTTTCTAATTGTTTATAACGTCTAAGAGTTTTTACTGTGCCAACTCTATCTAATATAGTTTTATATTTTATTAGATCTTCTACAGCATAATTTTTTAAATCTGCTCCTCTTAAAAGATCAACAAAATTTCTATCTAAACTAATAGGTTTTTTATCTGGAGTAATTAGATATAGTAAATCAGTAAATATAAAAAATAAAAACTAAATAAAAAATTTAGTAAATCAGGGTATACTAAATCAACTTCATATACATAACCAAAATTATTTTCACCATCATATGTTCTTTGATAATCTAGATTATTACACCATGTCATTTCACCTGTTGGTAATTCTTGTATCATGCAAGAAGAATATAAGCTATTAAAATCATAATATAATAAATAGTTTTCTCTCATGATTTCATCAACTGCTGCTTGACTATCTTCATTTGATATAAGTCCTTCTATATTTTGATTAAACAATTTTATAAACTGATCGCTTTCTTCTGGAGATAAAGGTTTCATTATTCCATATTCTTGTGGATTTACTTTCTTATTATAACATTTAACATATCTATTACCTAAAACTGATGAAACACCACCTCTAATTCCAGATTCAAAAAATAATAATTTATCATATGTATTTTCTTTATAATGTTTAAGTTTAACGGACTTTGTCCTAGAGCCATCGGCTTGAACATTTGTATGTTTTAATCCTGCTAACCATGTTAAACCTGGTGTAGAATAACAATAACATGGATCTATTCCGTAATATTCTAAACACATATCACGAAAGTTTTCAAAAAGATCAGCTAGTATTAATACATCTATCTGTAGATATTTCATTGTATAATCATACATTGTTTTACAATTTAACTCTCTCCAATTTTTTTCAGCTTCTGCATAGTCTTCTTCAGATAATTGTGATTGTTTTAATGTTGATTTAAATTTATCTTTTGGAGGAAGTTGTTTTTCTTCCATAATTTTATTCACAGAATTAAAATCTCCAGTTATATCAGTCTTCGACTGTGAGCCGCAGGCTATATACTCATATGGAAATATACCTTTTAAAGGCTTTAAATTATATTTATTTAATATTTTACATTGTTCAGATTTCAAAGTTTTTCCCATAACATCTAATGAATAAGGAGTAAAAAATCTAAATGCATCTAAAATTCTAATACAACCTAATTGCATTGAAAAATATTCTTCTTCTGTTTTACATAGTACATTTATTTGTTGTTGTTGTAATTTTTCAGATGAAAATAAATCTTTTATTACTAGATGGAAATCATATTTAGAACCATTGTAGAAATATAAAGGAACAAAGTTATATTTAAATTTATTAGCATTAAGATTACAAGAATTATGTGCTGCACCTCTATATAATCCATTTAGATGATCATGATCTTTTACCTTATCAAGATATCTACCTTTGCCAGTTTTATATTTATTTGTAAAACCTTTTCCACAGTAATAACAATTTATTTCATCATCAAATTCTTTTCTTTCTTCATCCGTTAATGGAAGCATTGGTATATTTGTTTCAAGCAATTGCGAAAAATAATTTTGTAATTCTTCTACTTTCTTTGTAAACATTTCTGAACTATCTTCACCATAGTATTGAAAATATTCTGATTTAAATAAATTAGGATAATTTGAGTGAATGTACATTCCCCAACATAATGGTTTTTGTTCAAATAAATATTTTTCTTTACTTTGTTCAGATGCACTTCTTTCAGGTGCACTTCTTTCAGGCGCACTTTTTTCAGAATTATAATTTTCAGAATCAGGTGAAGCCCTGGAACTTTCCGTTTGATTTTGTGTCATATTAACATTATATGCTTCAAAATCACAATAAATAGTAAAGGGTACTTTATTTTTAAAATACCATTTATTATATTCTAAATAATCATCTTTAGGAAAAGTATTTTGAACTGCTTCGTTTTGTTGACAATTCTCCAAATGTCTATTCATTTCTTCTAAAGTTCTAAAACTTGTCATACATTGAAGACAAGGAAAATTTTTATTATCTGAAGTTTTTGTAAATATAGAAACATCTTTACACAATATAAAATGACCCTGATAATATAATATATTCGCTTGTGCTGGTTGTTTTGACTGTTCTAGTTTTTCAAATTCATCTTTATATATTTCATGTGTTTCATTAATTTCTTTTGTAATATTAAATGTATTTTGATAATAATTTTGATTTAATATTTGTAGTTGATAAATATATTCTTTATCATATTGTTCTTTATATTGTTGTAGACATTTTTTTAAACATTCATTTATTTTTTGATTGGTTTCATTTTCTTCATTATTTTCTTCATTTAATTTTTTATTATTTTCTTCATTTAATTTTTGAATTGTTTCTATCTTATTTTGATATTTATGGTGATATTCTTGTAGTAACATTTTTGTTTGTTGTTGATAATCTATTTTACATTTTTGTAAACTTTTATTTAAATTTTCTAATTTTTGTTGATATTCTGAAGATAAAGATGAATATTTGTAATTATAATCATCAGTACGTCCTTTATAATTATTATGATTAATCATTATTGGTGATAGTGTTTTAACAAGTTCAAATTTTTCAGTACATATTATATTTCCTTGGTAAAAAAGATTATGATGCATGTAATTTCCTCTATCATTATATACTATTTCTGATTGGCATAAATTTTTATTATTCAAATAAAATTTTTTTGAATCTGAGTAAAGTGGAGTAATTTTACCAATAGAAACATAATTCACATTTAATTCAAAAACATTTACTTCAATTAAATTTTTATTCTTTTTATGAAACTTTATTAACCTATTATAATCATATGGAAATTCATGTAAACCATCCGAAAGATCAAATTCCTTTATATATTCTTCTTTATTATAATGACTTAGTCTTTCTTTATGATATTTTGCAGGATGTAAATGTGCTATAATACTCCACAGAAAACAATAATCATCTTCATTTTTTATGTTGATTAATTGAGGTGAACTGAAAGGTAAAGGAACATAACTACCACCAGTATTATTTTTATATTTATCAATTACTATTTTCTTAGATAGTATTTTAACAAATCTCCAACCAGATTCACTTAACTGGGCTTCAATTATACAATTTTCTAATTTAAGTATCATCGATTGAAATATGGGTTGTATATTATTTACATTATGAATTTCTTGTGACTTGTAAAATGTCCTTGTATTATTTCTTCAGGAATTCCATCAGGTCCATTTTTTGTATAAAGTACTTCTACATTCATATAACATTTGAAAGATTTCTTAAATATATTAGAAAAGTTGGTTAGAATATCAGAAAAAGTTTTATCGGTTTCATTATATTCAACCGTTTCATTAAATAAATATTTTATATCTGTTTCGGGCGAAGCCCTAGAACCTTCGGTTCGTACGGCTTCATCGGTTCGTTCAGCTTCATCAAATTCATCTATTTCATTAAATTCATCAGTATCGCTAAATAAATATCTTCCATCTGGTAGGGGCCAAGCCCTAGAACCTTCGGTTTGTACATGTTCATCTTCACTATTAAAAACTTTTTTATATTCCGAATGTGAATAATCATCAAACATTTTTTTAACTTTTATATCAGTAGGCAATGTTTCTAGATAGTTTTTATAACTATTTAATTTTAATATATTTCCTTCATCAACTCGTTCTACATTTTGTAAATGCATTTTACTTTGTAGATGAGATTGATAACTTCTTTTTGTTTGTAATTTTTTTTTCACATAAGACACAATAAAATTTTTTCATTTTTTTATTTTTAAAGAAAAAATTTGTGTTTTAGTTTTTTTAAAAAAAAATTTTTGTTTTAATTTTTAGAGAAAAAAAATTCGACCTTCGGTTCGATTATGATAAATTTGTTTACTTATGATAAATTTGTTTAATTATGATAAATTTGTTTAATTATTAAGTATTTCACTAACACCATTTATTAATGGTTTTATATCATTAAAAGTTTTTTTGGCTTCAACAAATGTAGATTTGGCATCAGAAAATGTAGATTTAACATCAGATATTATTGGTGTTGCTTTTCTTAAACCGTTTCTAACATCATTTATTGCAATTTTTAAATAGTTTAATGTTTCATTATCTTGTAATCTGTTAGGTATTGGTATACCAAATTTTGCATTTAAATAATGATCAAAATAAAAATAAAATGTATCAGGAATAATTTTTAGTGGTACTTTTGCTTCGGATTCTAAAAAGATAATTATTTGTTCTATAACTTGATTTGATAAATGTTTTGTATTTGCATACATTCTAATATCAAAATCTTGAGAGTTATTATAGATTTCATGTTCGGTATCTACTAATATATTTAAATCTTTATCATATACTTGCATATGTCCTCTTATGGTGTCAACACGTATTATTCCATATTTATGATATGTATAATATGATAAAGGCATATTCATTTTATAATTTTTATTAATATCATTAAAGAATGCTGCATTATTTTGTGTAGTTGTAAAAAATGTTTGAATGTTTTCTCTAATCTTATTATCTACATCACAAGCTTTATGAGCTAATACAACTATTTCAATATTTTGATGTCTTCCTTTTGTAAATATTTCTGACATATTTTTTTGTTTTGATAAACTTGCAACATCATCTAAAATTAATAAAGATTTATTTTCAGGTGTACCAGCAAAACTTTCCATATCTTGTAACTCATCTAATTGTTTATCATTATAGACGTTTGTAAAAGTTGGCCATTCAGAAGTATGCATACAAAAAATATGTACTTTTGTTTCATCCTTATAATGTTCGTTTATATATTTTTTAATAAACGTAGTCTTACCACTTCCAGTTTTACCGTAAACAATGAAATGTAAATTTTCTTGATGCATTTTACCTTGTTTAATATTTTTATTATTAGTTTTATCCTTAATCTTATCCTCCTCAGTCTTCCATCCTTTAAAAGTTTTTATTTCTTGTTTATAAAAATTTATTCTCTTTTGTTCCTCTGTTAGAAAGTAACCCCATTGATTTCCAATACATATAACAAGATGATAAATAAAAAATATTAAAATACATGCTAACAATATTTTTATACAATGAAATTTTAAAAAATTCCAAAGACGTGTAAGATCTGATTGTGGTATTTTTTTATTAAGAGATGAATTAGGGGGTAGTGTTTCTAAATATCTTTTATTATATATTTTTTTATCTATATTATTATATGTATTTTTATCTATATTTTTATCTATATTATTATATATATTATTACCTATAGTATTATATCTAGGATTATATCTAGGATTATCTACAATATTATCTACAATATTATTAATATCATTTAGATTAGGATCTTGAGGAGTTAGTGTATCTTGAAACTCGGTGTTATTTATATAATTATTTATCATTTCATTTATTGCATTAAGAGATTTATGACGACTTAGATTACTTTTATTACTTTTATCACTTTTATTACTTTTAATTATAACTGGTGAATATAAATCTTCCAAATTTTCGCTTTTATTCATTTATCATTTTTTAAATAAAAAATTTAGGAGTTATTATTTGTTGATTCCGGACTAGCATTCTTACACTCTAATGAGTGTTTTTAACCTCTGTAGAACCTCCGGAATGTGTCGGAATTTTTGTTCCTATACTCAAAAGAAGTATTTCTATACCTCTCCTCTCTTCCGGAATGCTTAAGAATATTTTAATAAAATAATATTTTATTCTTTATAAAAAAATAATATTTTACTATATATAAGATTATTTTAGTAGAAATACAAATATTTTAGTAGAAATACAACTATTTTAATATATAAGACTATTTTAATAGAAATACTAATAAAAAGTATTTATACGTTGATGAAGATTTGGAATATTTTGATTTGGAATATTTTGATTTGGAATATTTTGATTTAAATCTTCATTAAGTTTTGGACATAGTGTTACATGTCTTGGAAAATTTTTCTTTAATATAATTTTTTGACAACCTCTACATTTTACTTTTTCCTTTAAACAATCCTTACACTTATATTTACTATCATAAAACTCTGTCTTAGGTTTAGTATTTTGACAACTTGTACATTGTCTTGTAGAACTTATACAAGAATTATAATGATTAGTAATTCCTTGAATTGTAAAATATTTATTACAATTACGACATAACTGATCTTTCATTTTATCTTTTTTTTCTTTTTTAACCTCTTCTGTTTGTTCACATATTTTTAAATGACGTGCAAAATTTTTGTACGTTATATTTTTATTACAACCAGAACATTTTTTCGTATCCCCTTTCACAGATTTATTATTTGGATTTACATGATTATTTGGATTTACATGATTATTTTGAGTAAGGGGATTATTTGGATTTACATGATTATTTTTAGTAAAAGGATTATTTATTGTATCTAAATGATTATTTTGAGTAAAAGGATTATTTGTATTTACATGATTATTTTGTGCTAAATAATTATTATTTTGCCTAGGTGTATTTTTTCTAGGTGTATTTTTTCTAGCGGTATAAAGATTTTGCCCCTGATCTGAAAAAAAATAAATGTTTTAATTTTTGCAATGGTTGTTCCAGTTGATTATTATTAGATTGATTATTATTAGATTGATTATTATTAGATTGAATACCATCATACTGTTTTTTATAAAAGTTACTTCGATTAATTTTCCCACATGATGTATTTTTCATATGAGTAAACAACATAGTTGGGTTTAAAAAATCTACTCCACAAACTTGACAAATTTGAGTCATTTCCATTTTTATTTTTATTAGAAAAAAATTTCCTTTTTTATTGTTAAAAAATGATGTTACCAAATGTTGGTGGAGGTGCATATATCCCGAATAATCGTGAATTAGAAATAGAGATAGAAAATTATATTATGAAAACTGGAGACGTTTTATCTGGTCCATTGCATCTTTCTATTCTTCCGCAACAAAATACAGAGTTAACAAATAAACAATATGTTGATACGCAAATCAATGACTTAAAGGAAAAATATATAAACGATGTTATGGTTCCACTGATGAACGAATTAAAGTTGCTTAAACTTAATGACAAATCATTAAACGAAAAATTATCAAAACTTGATAAAAAGGATAGAGAGCTAGAAGCAGATATAGCAAAACTTTTTAAAAAGAATTCAGAACAATCGAAAATTTTAATATTACTTTCTTTACATTTAAAATCTGCTGTAATTAAAAATAAACATCAGATACAACTATTGAAAGAACAATTAGAAGATGAAATAGAAAAACTACCTGAAAGAATTAAAAAAAATTTAAAGCAGTTACAAACTACATTCCAAAAAAGTGTTGATGAATTGAGTTCTAAAATTACTCAACAAATGAAAAAGATGAATAGAATAATAAATGAAGTAAACTCACTTAATGAAAAAGTTGATAAAATGAAAACTCTTAAAATCAATTTAGAAAATGAATTAAAGAAAAATTTACAAGAAAACTCTAAAGAAAATAAAGAACAGTTAGATGCTGTTAAAAGACAATTAGATGTTCTTAAAATTAAGTTAAATGCACTTAAAACGGCGTTGAAGATGAATCAGGTGAAAATGCAAGTTAATCGAAAAGAAATTAAAGTACATCACACGCTACTTGACGCAATAGATAAAGTGCAACAGGCAATTTATAAAGTTATCTCGAAGTTGTTAGATATTCATAAACGTAAATCTTAAACGAGTATTGTAAATATTAACTTAAATATTTTTTACCTACAAAAAATAAGAATCATAAAAAATATAAATATAATTTTAAAAATATAAAAGTATAAATATAATTTTTTAAAAAATTTAAAAATATAATTTTTAAAAAAAATTTAAAAATATAAAAGTATATAATTTTAAAAATGGATAAAATTAGAGCTAATAATTTTAAAAGAATTAAACAATTAGAAGAGTTAATAAAAGAAAGAAATATTATGAAAGAAAATCATAGAATAAAAAGAATGATTGATGCAGGTTTGGTTCCTGATAAAGTTAAACCAAAAACGCAATCTGTAAAAGTTAAGAACAAAAAATAAACATTTTTTTATAATGGACATCGGTTCATGGGTCAACGGAGATGTCTTCCAGGGCTTCGCGCTTCGCGCTTCGCCCGTATTTATGTTTTTCCCAAAAGTCAAATTTATTACTAAAAAATGCCTATAATTTATAAACACAATCTTAAACAATTTGCTTCAAATCAAAGAATTGCTCATGAACCACGTATGAATCCTGTTTATCATTATGATAATAGAGAAACAGTCGGAACAGAAAAGTTCCTAGGCACCGCAGGTGCCATCCAAAAAGAAGGGGATGGCATCTTTTCTGGTATTGGTAGTATCGTTAACTTAATTAAAAATAATAAAGATTTGATTACATCTGCTGCAAAAGGAGCAGCTGCTATAGGTAGTACAGCTAGTGCAATATCAAATGCTGTTAAATCACAAAACGAATTAAAACAACTAGAAGCTATTCGTAAACTTAGGAATGATTCTGAAGAACTAAAAAAATTAAAAAAACTTTCAGATGAAACTAAAAACAAAATTGCTAACATAGCTGTTGGGGGTGAAACCTTGAGGAGCGGAGCTCCGTCTGATAGTAAACATAATGAAAAAACAATTGAAGAAATAAGAGGTAATGGCGTCAGCAGCGGAGCTGGTCTAGCAAAATTCTAAAATTATATTTTAGTAAAAATTTTTTTCTATCTGTGAGAAAAACAAAAAGTCAAATTATTTTTTATAAAAATGTCTTCGCTTATCGAAAATAAATTTAGATTAGACGATCCTCCGTTCGTCAGTTATAATCAAAAAAAGAATGACTATATAAGAATTGCTATGAATCCCGGATCTTCCAGTAGAGTAAATACTGGAGGAGATTTAATCTTTGAAGTTGATAATCAGCAGAGTTATTTATATTTACCTGATTCATTTTTACACTGTGAATATTCTTTATATAGTGATGCTAATTTTACAACACCATTACCAGATACCGATAATATTACACTAGAGAATAATTTTTTCCCAAGTTTATTTACACAAATGCGTTTAGATGTTGCAACTCAAAATATAGAAACAATAAGTGATTCTCCAGGTGTAATTGATACAATGCTTAGATTTGTAATAATTGGTGAAAATAATAAAAAGCATGAAATCGAAGGTTGGTTTCCTGATACTAATGATGGCATAATTATTGAGGATTTAACTCACGCTGGAACAGATGCCGCAGGAATTGCGAAAGATGTAGAAAATATTGCAAAACATTTAAATAAAACAAACAATACTGCATATAAAGAAAGACGTGAATTTAACAAGAAAAGTAAGCAAACAGTAAATTGGTCATTGTCTCCATTATTCGGATATTTAGATTATGATAAAATATCATATCAATTAAAATTTAAATTAATAATTCATCGTACAGCAAATAATGAATTAATCTTTTTTGGTAAGACTGGAAAAAAAGCATATTTAAAAATTGATAGACTTGAATGGTGGATTAAGCATATTACTCCTAGTTTAGAGATTGAAACAGCTATTGCTAAAAGATTAAATACTAACAAACCAATTCCAGTTAATTTTCTAAAGAGAACTGCTAGTTCAGTAACTTTTTCCGAACAAAGATTTAACTGGCATTTTACTAGAACTGCGAATACACCAAGATATTTATTACTAACATTTCAAAGAAATAATTCTCCAAGTTTTGATAAGAACAATAATATTTTTCATATTAATACAATTCGAAGTTTACAAGTTTCATTAAATCAAACTCGATATCCAATTGATCCATTAAGATTCGATGATACCAATAATCAATTTATGGAAGGATATGATGCTTATAGAAATCTTTGTATAGAATTTGGAGTTGAACCACAATTAACTCCTGGAGATTGGAGACATTTATATCCAATTTTCTGTTTCGATTTAAGTGCACAATCTGAAGATATTATTAAAAATGGTTGTGATGTAACAATTAATATTGAAAAGAAAGATTCCACAACTTCATTGATGGCTTATGGTTTATTGCTAGAAGATGTAAAATATTCTATTGAAATTCTTAATGGGAAGATGACTAGAATAAATTAATTAAAATTTTTTCATAACTAGAATAGATTAAAAATTCTTAACTTAAAAATTTTTCATAACTAGAATAGATTAAAAATTCTTAACTGAAAATTTTTTCATAACTAGAATAGATTAAAAATTCTTAACTTAAAAATTTTTCATAACTAGAATAGATTAAAATTTTTTCATAACTAGAATAGATTTAAATTTTTGATAACTTAAAATTTTTTATTAAAAATGTCGCAAGCGAAAAGTAATATTAATAATAAAACTGTTGAATTAAAATTACGTAATATTGTTGACAAAAATACCCCTAAAACTATTACTATTAATAAAAAAAAGTATTACATAAGTAAACCAATGATAGAGAATATTCAATTACAAGAAGAAAAGAATGGCGGGATTCTCCCATTAATTCCACTAATAATAGGAGGCATAGCAGCAGCTGGAAGTGTTGCAGGTGGGACAGCTGGTATTGTCCAAGCAGTAAATAAAAATAAATCAGAGAAGGCAGCATTAGAAGAACAAAAACGACATAATAGAGAGTTAGAGAAAGTTGCTAGGGGTGAAGGGACATCGGTTCATGGGTCAACGGAGATGTCTTCCAGGGCTTCGCCCGAAGGAAAAGGAGTAGTAGATAATTTTATTAGTAAATTAAAATTAGTTGATGAAGGAAAACGAGTTCTTAAAAATATTCTCCACAATGTTGATGATTTAATTGAAATTAAAGAAACTAAAGATGGTTCTGGAATATATCTAAGTCCTAGTATGATAAGGTAATAACCTGAGGAGCTTCGCTCCGATTCGGTAAAACAATTATTTTATTTTATCTTTTAAAAGTTTTTTATCTTTTAAAATGAATTCTACAAATTCAGAAAATTTAATTAAATTAAAAATTGCTAATTTAGATTTATTAAATTATCTATTAAACAAAAATAAAAACTCAAACTGTCAGCATATTGGAGGTGACAAGAACAAAGTTTCACACCACTTCGGTGGTGATATACAAAAAACATTAGAAAACTTTCCTGGATTTATTTGGAGTAAGTATTCGAAAGAAAAACATCTTCCTGGTCATTCATATACTGGTCCAGGAACTCGATTAGATATAAGACTAGATGAGTATAATAATCCGAAACCAGGTGAAGAACCAATAAATAGAGTAGATGCCGCCGCTTACAGGCATGATTTAGCTTATCGAAATCATGATCTAAGTTCTCGTCATGCAGCTGATAAGAAGATGATTCAAGAATTAGATAGTATTCAGAATCCTACATTTAGAGAAAGAATTGAAAGAATGTTTGTTAAGAAAGCTTTACAAGCTAAAATATTATTCGGACAGGGTTTAAATGAAACGACAGCTAAGCTGTCTGAGAGCAACGCTCGAACTAATAACTCTGAGAGCAACGCTCGAACTAATAACTCTGAGAGCAACGCTCGAACCTACGCGTCCGAAATCCACAAGGAATATAGAAGGCCGAAATATCTATTGAAAGTAAAAGTATTTAATAAAGATGATATTTGGAGTGCTGATCTTATTCATATGCCGAATGAAAAAGATTATAAATACGCATTGACCGTTATAGATTTATATACACGATACGCTTGGGTAAAGCCTTTAAAAAACAAAAGTGGTCTATCAGTTAAATATGCGTTTGAAGAAATCTTTAAAGAAAGTAATAGAAAGCCAAAAAAATTGTTTGTTGATAAAGGATCGGAATTTTATAACCGAAACGTTCAACCATTATTTGAAACTGTTTATTCAACTGAAAATGCAGGGAAGGCCGTAGTGATAGAAAGATTCAATCGGACGTTAAAAAATAAAATTTTCAAGAAATTTACTCAGCAAGGAAATCAGAAATGGTTAAAAATATTACCAGGAATTGTGGAAGAGTACAATAATAAAGTTCATTCTGGTATTGAAGAAACTCCAAAGAATGCTTCTGACGACCCTGATTTGATACGAAAGAAAATATTCGAGAATAATAATTTGAATGAGAGTAATCCGAATTTGCAGAAACTTAAGCCGAAATTTAAAATTGGAGATAGAGTTAGAATATTTAAATATAAGAACAAATTTGAAAAGGGCTTCGTCGGATACTGGACGAAAGAGATATTTGAAATTTGTAAAATAAATCAAAGTTATCCGATTACTTATGAAATTAAAGATTTAGATAATGAGGATATCAGAGGTTGTTTTTATCAAAATGAATTACAGAAAACAGAGCTTTAACCTTTAGGTGGCGCTTTAGCTAGCTTCGCTTGAGTTATAGATTGTTTAACTCTAACATAATATCTAGAAATGCTACTCCTTTTTGTAATTTGTACAAAACGTATAAACATAATTGTCCACAATAAGTAGTGCCTGGTGTTTGAATTTGAAACGTATTGTATGTTCCCGTTCCAAGTAATTCTTTTACTTCATTTGTAGGGGGCAAACCGTATGAATCAAAATAATAATTATCTCCGTTTTTACTAAAGATACCTGCTGACCAATGTACGCCGTTTTGGTCTGAAGTGTGAAGATTCGTTATGAAATTTACAGTTATTGATGGAACTTTGTTCCGGGAACTGAAGGTTCCTGTTGGCCTATTTTT
Source organism: Prostheceraeus crozeri (assembly GCA_907163375.1). NCBI lineage: Eukaryota > Metazoa > Platyhelminthes > Polycladida > Euryleptidae > Prostheceraeus > Prostheceraeus crozeri. Next base: position 54,565 of record CAJQUW010005409.1, on the reverse strand, counting down.
TAGGAATTGTAATTCGTTTCTCATTAGAACATGAAAATTCTTTATTCCTAATTCATTTGCGATTTTCTTTAGGTCGAAATTCGTTGTTGTCTGTGTTCCATATAATTTAAAAAACTTATTTATGTTGCTCATTTTATAATAAAAAAATTTCTTAAGGGACCCCTAGAAGACAGAAGGGAGGGGGTAGCAGAACTACGTTCATATGATATTGAAGGATATATTCTTGCTGTTCCTTCCATTTTTGTTTCTTCCATTTTTAAAGAAATATTATTAGTCACATGATATATTTTAAAAACCTGAAAAACGTCTAAACTCATGAATTTGAAATTCTCAACTTTTATGATTTTCGGTGTCCGGTTTTAGATGACCTTGAACGGTCATGATTTAAGCGGGGGTGAAAATCGAACCGAAGGTTCTAGGGCTTCGCCCGATTGTAATTCTCAAATTTTGAGATTCTTAACTTTTCTGATTTTTTCGGTGTCCTAGAACGGTCATGATTTTCAAGGTAAAAATTGTAATTCTCAAATTTGAGATTCTCAACTTTTATGATTTTCGGTGTCCTGGAACGGTCATGATTTTCAAGGTAAAAATTGTAATTCTCAAATTTGAGATTTTGAAAAATTTGAAAAACTGGGTATTTTTAAAAACGCCCAAATCGGAGCGAAGCTCCTCTGGCTTTAGCCGATTTATGAATTTAGGTCTTCATAACCTGAAAAAGGGTTCAAATTCATGAATTTATGTTGTTTTTAAAAATACCATTTTTTGAAAAAATGGTACTTTTTGAATGGACTAAATTCATGAATTCAGGTCTTAAAAACCTGAAAAAGGGACTAAATTCATGAATTTATGTCGTTTTTAAAGATACCAATTTTTTTTTTTGACCTGTCCTGTCCTGGAACGGTCTTTTGCCCATTACTCTTGTGGCCCGTATTTAACAAGGGTCCGCATTACCATGGAGTCTTTTTGAAGGTCCAAAGGGGTCCGTAGTGACCTATCAGCCAAAAATGAGTTAAAAAATTATGGACACGTTAAACGGTCCTGCCAATTACTTCTTATCTTCTGATCCTACCCATGCTGTACTAAACCCATTCTCCAACTTCCTTCGTTTTTTCCAGAAGGACCATTGGTCTTCCTATTAGAATTACTCAAGAAGGACTATTGGTCAATTATAGTTGATTTGTCAATTGGTGCAAAATGCCTTGTAAAAGAGATTTTTCCAATTCTTTTAATCATTTGATAATTACGTATTTTACCCTTCATAAAATGAGCCTCAGATGACTGACATTTCAATTTTCAATGGAGGTATTCGAGCTCCTGTGAAATATCTTCACATCACTACGTATAAGTTCATCGGACCTCAAATAGGTTATTTTGGACCTTATTTGTGTCATTTGAATACGGACCTTATTCAGATTTTATGCGAAATTGCATCCTTTTAGCAATAGTATTTATATCACACTACATAATAAGTCATTTTCTGATCATATCTGGACAAATCATTTATAGAAAACAAGTAATTCAGAAAGTTTGTCTGATGAATTTCTGACCTTTGTTATACGGACCAGGGATGCGGAGTCGGAGTCCCGGAGTCCTATCATTTTTGCTGGAGTCGGAGCCGGCCTATAACTAGACCCGAAATATAATACAAACAAATTATTTATTCTCGTGCATAGCTGTCACAGTCTTGATATCAACCTTCTCCGTCAAACAAAAGTACAGAGACAGCAGTGCATTCAAAGCTTGAAATAGTTGAGGGAATGAACCTTGATAGTGAAAAAGGGATTGTCTTTTCACTCGATGATTCGGTAGAGAAGACAAGCCTTCCTGGCCTTGATCACACCTACGCGCCAAAGGTCACATCAGAGACAAAAATTAAATGCTAGTTTGTTTGAGAACATTGCATGGCTCCTCCAAAGCGCATATTAAAATCGAAAGTGTACTCATATTTTTTTGGAGAAGGATGGGGATTTTCTGCCTGGTAGAGACTGGAGAAAAACCGTGTGAAGCACACATCAAGAAGATGGGAGGAGCCGAAACTTACGCATCCAACTGAAAGCGACATTTGATGAACTGTCATCGAAAATGACAGATAATTGATACAGCAATGATCCTAAATAGGTTTCAGGTTAGCCTATAATGATCTATGATGTACGTTACCAGTTAATTTTTCAAAAAACTAGGTTATATATTGGCCACCCATAGTCGGAGTCGGAGTCCTATCAACCCCCGGAGTCGGAGTCCTATCAAAATGTCCCATTGTACACAATGCGATGGGCTCGCTTTTCAACTTTTACAAGCACATTGCTATCTATTTTTATTGAGTCCGACGAAAACTGGGGAAGCATAGTCAAAAACTGATCGAATGATTGCCAAATATATGTCATGTAACTTTGTTGTGGAAACAAGGGCTTTCCTTAATCGACGAAAAAGATGTAAGCGACGCCTGGCCTTTACACGCAAGTAATTCAAATGATTGTCCGATATTAATGAGTCATTCAAAATGCCACCTAGACAATTTTCCATAGAAACTCGATTTACAGAAAGTGGCTCATCAAATAATTTGGGATATCGTGAAATAAGCATGACATTAGACTTACACACAGCTAAGATTCATTCATTCATAAGAATACTAAGACGTGAGATAATGTTAATATTATTGAACATGCATGTTTTTCAATATACAGATAATTCATGATCAATTTTGACATTTGAGTTGTAATGCATGTACTGATTTACGCATGGCCTTTTCTTCCGATCCGTATCATCATTTCACTTAGTTGTACATCTCATCCGCCATCCATCATTCATTGTATATGGACATTTTTATCATTTCATCACTCATCACATCAATGTTATGTATATTTGTACTACGTTTTCCAAGTTGGAAATAAACGTTTTGACTTTTGACTGGTATTCAACGTTTACATGTTTAATGAACACCAACGTGTTGCGTTCAAAGTTTCATCTTCAATAGCGTAAAGAATACAAAATGTATTATCGTTGGAAAATTGAACAACAATGCTGACATCATCGGCATACATGACCATAGTACTCTCGTCAGATAAAGATCACAGATCTTGTATATACAGACAAAAAATTAAAGGTTCCAACACTGAGTCTTGTGGGACACCCCGAGAAATATTGACTGAACGAGAAAAGTACCCATCGATCTTTACGATAGCTTCTCTGTGATCAAAATATGATTGAAGCCAAACAACAAGACGACCGGAAAGTGCAGCTTCAACATATTTTCGAATACAATATTGTGATCAACACAATCAAATGCTCTTGTCAAGTCAAAATTCAGAATTGCACAATCACAATTTTTGCCGATCATAAAAAGCACGTAGTGACGCATCAACTAGCTTGATTATAGTGGTGGCAGTGTAGGTTCCTAGTGAACATACTAGGAACCTAAATTGCACATTTTGAATTTACCTGGCTTATTCACATAATTCATTCTGTCACACAAAAAAATCGAGGTTGCGACTTAGCTTTTCTGGATTTATCGTACAAATTTTGAACATTCAGGTTCGAATGTGCATTATAAAGACTGTTACGACGAATAGATGTTCACAATTAGCACTCAAATTGACTTAGTTCATTCTGTCTAATGCACATAATAAAGTTTAAAAACTAGAAAATGCTATTGAATGTAATAGGGTCATTCCCAGAATCCGAAATTTTGGTTATGAAATGCATGCTTCTCTATAAGTGAGATCAATTAACGTGAGTTATCATAGTTATCATGGCAATGAATTTCATGCTTCATAAAAATTGATTCAAGCCCATCAATTGATTTAGTCATGCACCGAAAAAGTGTTGAGACTGTATAGTTCAAAGCTATTATGATGTAATTTTGAGTTCCTGGAAGTAAATATGTGAAACCTAGCCTCGCTGCCTCATGGCTATTATGTTCATTGTATTACTTTATATGCACATTTTTAAGCCGAAGTTGAATGTCCTTCTTTGTTTGAGTAGCTAAGCCACAATAAAGGTTTTATTTTATGACAGAATCGGCTAATTCCCTGTAAGCAGTGGTTATCCATCAAATTTTCATTCAAGCTTGAATTTTACAAATGAAATGCAGCGTCCTAATCTGCATGAATACATCATACAAACAAGAGATTTAACATGCCCTTCCAAATTTTGCATTCAGTATTCAACCCTAGCCTTTCACCAGGTCAAGCTTTCAGAAACCTTTGTTGACCAAGTGCTTACATTTTATCAACAACCTATTTCTTCAGAAATTGACCATTGCTACATGTACATTCATATTTTAATGAAGAGAAGTTTTTGCCTATGATAAATTATTACAAATACTGATATGTAATGATTGAATATGTACAATATACTATGCACAGTAGGCCTGACGCACAGTTTTTCATGCGCAGGCCCACTATAAATGATTTGTCATAATTTTTAAACTAGTGAAACCATGGTGCGAGGAATTTTGTCTGCAATTTGCTCTAATTTGATCATTTCATGCAAAAACTTGCCTTCCTATCATTGAGACTTGGATATTCATGTTGATATCAATGCCAATCATTAAATTGAGCTAAATCAAGAATATTATGTAGGCCTATATGCATCTACGAGCATATCGTTCCAAAAGACGTTCAATGACAACTCTGCAAAATTTTTTATCTTAATGTCGTTGACGGGAACAAATTGCCATCCTACATGTATTTCATTGCTATTTTACATGTACTTTACATGCACCCGCTAAAGGCGCGGATGTCGTGTATATTGAGCATCATTCATACTTCAGGTCGGTTTGTAGAATTTGGATGATCAGCTAGTTGAGTGCTTGACAATATCGGATTCCATCTTCTTTGCAATGGTGATTGAGTCTTGTCGAAGTCGCGTGAATATGAAAAGACATGTCTTCTGCTCACTTTAACGAAAATCGCTCTATAAAAGCAAGTTTGGCTGTGTAAACTTTCTCTCTCTTGAAAACTATACAAGCATTGCAGCAACTGCAACTTCGATCATGTTGTGATTGATATCCATTGACCACATGCACAGCGAACTGAATTTCATGGACTGGGGGCTTCAAATGGTATGAAGTTTGTTGAAATTGAAACATTTCTTCCATGCGAAAATTACTCTTGAAAATGGGTTGACATTTTTGTGCTGATTCAACAGGATTAGTAGGCCTACTTCGTCATTAGCAGAAAAAATCCAATGTTTTGCTAGCTATGATTATTATGCCATGCAACGCGCTATTTATAGAGGCTTTGCGAGTCACAGAAGAATTTGATACCGAATTACGCGGCTTCTATCGCATACAAGACCGGCTTGCATATTTGACCCTTGTATTCCACAAGTTGTTCATTTGACTGCAAGTGGCTCTTCTAGAAGAGATGCTTCGAATATTTGAGTTGAGTGACTCCATCAAGCTTCAGACAGGTACGTCATTCGACGACGGACGAGACGGTGCACCCAAATCCGTGCTAACAGACAAACAAGAGTTATGGAAATACGTGCCTATCTAAAAATGATTAATTTGTCGCTGTTGACATAATGCAAATACTTCATAAGTGAAGTCTCATATAGAATCATGAAATGTGCGATATCCATGATTTCGGGAATGTGTTGTCTGGAGAGAGAAATTTCATTTTCATTGCCTTTCATAAGCGCTTTCAGAACTAAATCACATTTTGATAATAAATCAAGTAGTTTTTGTATATTGCTGAAACAGATAAACAATAACAAAATTGCAGACAATAGTCTAGCATTCTACTTTTTCAGATGTCTTGGGAAGCATATTTGTAAATGTGAGTACTGTTGATACAATTCTTTTTACATTGACTTTATTGCATTTTGTTATTGCAGTTGTTTATTGAAAAAGATATATTTGAAGAAGGCGTTGTGTAGGAATAATTTTTCATATCTAAAATGAAAACCAATTTCATTTCGATTTTAGAAGAAAGCAAAGGAATGTTTACTTACAACGATTTCCATCATCTCCGCTTGAGTCTTGCCAACGTACATGTATACCCACTTCACGGACTGCGCTTTGTTGAGTCGTGTACATATTTAATTGATGCAAATGCATTTGTGTTTAATTGTCACAGTAGTTTTTCGATGGATGTGTATAATATGTGATATAGCGGGTTAGATATGTTATATGGCATTTTTCGATATAGTGGAGGTGATTTTTCCATGCAATTCACTAAATGAGCACCAACTGTGCTCATTTACCTATTGTGCTTTTGAACCAAAAGAGTTCTAAAATAGGCACTAATTTTTTCGAACTCAAAGAGTACTAGATTCTGGGACTAATTTCTTAGTCGTATACTCAGGTTCAGTGCTCTTTCTAATACTCATTTGGGACTTTATGAATAACAGTGTGCCACCTATTAATACCCTTACGTGAAACTTCACATCGTATCTACAAATGCACTAGAATTGCCGTTGTTGAATTGAAAGACTCTCAATCTTAATATGCCGGTTAATCGAGTAACTTTTGCAGTTGTTGAATTGGAAACTTCTGCTCCGTTTAAGACTTTGCCGTTACAGAACTCGATTTTCCGTTATTACTCGGATAATTGCTGTTGATGACCGACAAAACTTAATGAATTTCGTTGCCAGATTTATGTGATTGCCTTGTCATTTATCAGCTTATTACAACTTGTCACTCGCGAATGGATAATTATATGCGAAACCTTGAAGTATAGGTACCTTAAAATTTCTTTACGACAGCCTGACCCAAAATTTCATATTTTACGATGTATACATGTAGTATGCACACCATAGCTCAATGATAATTGAGAAATAGAATTCGATCTAATAATGAGACTTTCTGGTTCATGAGCAAATGGATTCAATTAAGCGGTTTCTACTTCGCAATTTGATTATTCAAAAATAACTGTTTTATAAATAAATGCAGATGTGCCAGTATTGACCCTGAAATTTGATCGGGTCAGTATTCGGATCGAGTTAGCACAGCACACCTCTAGTATAGCTCCTTTTTGGTATGCTTCCTAACTGATTTTGATTTCCGAAAAATAGCATGCTTGGTTTTAATGTCTTCCCTGTTTTATCTTGTTTCTATTGAATCGCTACGAATGTTTACGAGTTTACATATCATTATTATTCATAGTGGCATCCTTAGGTCCATCATTCTATGGGGCTCTCATTCTGTCGGAAATTCTTATCATTACACTCAACCACGAAGCTCGATTGTTGTCATGCTTGCGGTCTAGACATGATTCATAACAGTGATTCCATTCCCCGAGGTCGTGGCGCACCGGAAGCGAGAAGACAATTTCAACAAGATTCGAAGGAGCAGTTAGGAAAATTGCATCATAATGAGAGAAAATACATATTATGAATCAACTACACATTCTTAGATAAGCAAAAAGCGATTCATTTTTCTAATCATGACACTATCGATGTACTGTCATGATTACCACATGTAGTTTGAGTTTTCTGTTGCTATTCTTTAAGAATCCATGTCATTAATCAGTACTCGTATCTACGTCTATCATGGATGCAATTTGCATTTATGCAGCATAAGTAGGATTTACATAGTGAATTCAATTTCGAGATCCCGAGATTACAGTGCCGAGATCTCGACTATTCGAGATTAGAATTTGTGCTTTAAATGTACATACCAGCACCTTGGTACTTACACTTCACAAATGAAAATTGATGCCACATTGAACAGCTTGTTGGGACATTGGGTCAGCTGTTGACGACGAATGTGCTAGTAATCCCACACATCTGAAAGGTAGTGAATGATCTGTTCTTGAAGATGCACAATGCTTAATGATTGTATGAAAGGCCTTTTAAAGCACTGATAACTGGTTATCCGTCATCTATTCATGTAGTTGACCAGGTGACGGGAGATCATCTTTCTGAGAAATTTATACAAGGTAATTAAAACTCCCCTTTTCAGTTTAGGCCAATATAATCAAGTGAAAGTTAAAAGCATGGCAGACAGGCCTTCGGCGTCCAGCGCCTTCAACGGTCGATGTTTATATAAGAGTGAATGATATCAATAACTGTGTTGCATGCATGATTGGCTGTTGAACTGTGAAGTTAGATTGTAAAAAGGTAATTCATGTTTCCTATTGATTACTGGCTTAAGTTGTGTGATTGCTTTGGCTTCTGTTATTGTTGTATCTCGTGTGTTGGTCAGTTTGCTAATGAAACCGACCTGAAAAGTCCCGATGTCGCCAGCGCCATTATGTTTTTCTATTAAATGTTGATAAAGGGCGCTCGATGTACTTTTGTTTTTAATAGCTCGCTTATGTTCTTGATGCCTCGTCTTAAACATTCTCGCTGTTTTGCCGACGTAGAATTCATTACACATTCTACAGGTGTATTTGTACGCAATAAACTTTTTCCGGCAAATATTACTTTTACATTCAAGGCAAATCTCGCAATTACAATTTTGGTTATTTCTTTTGTGCTTAAAAAATGATGCCGATTTCATACCGTATTCGTTTGTGACTTTTATGGGGAATTCGTATTTATCAATTAATTTATTTACTTTGCGATTGCATCTGTCATTTACAAAGGGCAATTTGAAATTAACTATCTTATGTGGTTTTGGCTTTCGTTGCTTATTCTTAGGTTTTGCCTCTCGGCAGTCATTTTTATTATAACCATTATCGATTAGAATACTCTGGAATTCGCTTATGTTTTCTTGTTTTCTGATATCGTCATTGCAGCATTTAGCAATTGACTGAAACCTATTGCTTATGAAATTATGTTTTACATGCCATGGTAAAAAGGCATCCTTACGTAAAGTAATGTTCGAATGTTCAGCTTTATGATACCAGTTGTACATAACCGCATTGTTTGAAATTTTTATTTTTATATCTAGAAATGGTAACCAGTCTCCAGGCTCGGGCGTTTCTAGTGTAAACTTAATATTTTTATTTACTGAATTTAAAAATGTCAATATTTCATTAAAGGAGCCTTCGTCATATGGTATTGGCCCTATTATGATGTCATCAATATACCGTTTGTATATTTCGGATTGAATATTCAATGTAGCTAGATCTTCTGTTTCAATGCTATGCATGAAATTTATTGCAAGCGGAGGAGCAAAATGAGCACCCATGGGTACTCCCTTGATTTGTTTATATACTTTATCATTATATTTTATTTCATAATTATAGCAAATAAAATTTAGCAAGCGTTCTACGTCTTCAAGACTAATACCATAGTTGTCAATTTTGTCCCAATAGCTGCGTAACAGTTCAATATTGTATTCTATACCTTCTTCTATCGGTATACTTGGGTACAGGCTTATGACATCCAGGGAAATGAATACCTTATTATTTATGTTAGTCTGTTCGTTTAATATTGCTATCAGATCATTGCTATTAGATAAGTAGGACGGAATATATTGTAAGACTTGAGTTAGAATTTTAGAAACTACCCAATCAATTTTCTCGATAGGGGTGTTGCGAACTGAGGCTATTGGCCGAACCGGAAAGCCATCGTCCGATCTCTCCTTATGATCTTTGAGAAAAGTAAAGAAATTGGCCGGGTTGCTACCAGTTGTAATTAATTTTTCACTCTGAGATCGCAAGGCCAGACTATCTATAATAACATTTTTGATAAGTTTATTGGCTTGTTTCTCTAATGAATCAACTTTAGTCTTATTTAATTCTAAGTAAGTCAATTCATCTTTTAATACATTTTCATTTTTCTATACTAAATCTTCCGTTTTACAGATTACAAATCTATTCGTCTTATCTGACGGGATGCATTGTAAATTATTGCTCTGTAAGAAATCCTTAGTTTTTCGTTTTTTATTTTTAGTGTCTACATACGCTTTGCTATTACTAAGTTTTTTAGTTTCGCAAACCAAAATATCCTTCAACTCATTTTCGAAACATACTATCTTTTGTGCCATCTCTTCGCTCATTTTAGGTGGCCAATTACATGTATTTTTGTCGAATGGTACTATTAGATTCGCTTCATTAACTTCAACGTCTTTGAAACTAGAACTCCAACGTAAATTGTACAGTCCGTTTCATAAAAAGTGGATCATCCTAAAATTTGACTAAATAAAACATAAGCATGATACAGAAAGCATTTTTCATGTTATTTCATGTCCCTAATATATTTAAATGTCCTTATATAATCTGATAAGCTATGATACAGTAACGGTTCTTAAGAAGCTAATATTTTGTGGCCCTACCCTTATTGTCAATAACATTACCAATTCGTCTAGGCATTGATTCGATGATAGCGTTGATTTTTGACTGATCTAACTTTCTCCACTCTCTTTTTAACAGTGACGTAAGTTGTGATACGCCATCTGTAGGTAGCAGTGAACGACGAACGTTACGTTTTAGAATACTCCATACATTTTCTATGGGATTCAGATCAGGAGAACGAGCTGGCCAAGATAATGTCCTAAGCCCTAATTGAGATTTGCATAAGTTGACTCTACTACTCCTGTGACACGTAGCATTATCATCCATAAATAACTTCTTTTTGTATGCTGATCTGATAATTTGATCTGAGAGGGCCTCTTACAGCTCTTGAAATTCGACTCAATAAGTCTTCTACGAATAGTGGACTTAGAAATAGACGAGACTAGTGCAGCCATCTCAGTTAACGAGAGACTTGGATCAACTTTAACAAATCTCAAAATTAGGCGGTCTCTTCGTTTGGATGTTTTGCGTGGACGGCCAGAGCCCTCTTTACGACAGAGTCGAAAATCATCATTATGCCATCGATGCACATTTGTGTAAGGGACATTTAGTCGCTTGCTTGTAGCTCGCAAAGAAAACACTAGTTCTAGCAAGGCTGACACTTTGCCTTTTGTGAATGCGATCTCGTTATTGTTCATTTGTGCTTTGTATTGTTTTCAACCGGTAAGAGATAGATTTCTAGCTGAAAGCAATCAGGAGTGCTGCCAACACCACCGCAACGAAGTCAGGAAGCTATGGAACATGAAGTCCAGTTAATCACATGTAGCAGTTACATTATTGTTGATGAATAATGGTGCTATACTGGCTCTGATTGACCGATTTTCTTTATTTTTGTTGTGCTTGATAGCTTTTGGCTTGTAGAACAACATATTACATAACAAAGGAAACAAATGTAATTTTATAAGAGTGAGGTATGATTTTGTGTAACATTGCTAAATGAAGATCAAATTATCTACTACTTTTTTTATCTATAACAGGAAAACAACTCAATAATCATGCTTGAAATTTCCAACAATGATATTAGTAAGCACAACTGACATATCTTCCAAATTTCAGAGAAATTCGTTCAAGTTTGGCGGAGTTAGACAAAGTTGAAGTTAAGGCAATGTTTAAGGGTGATCCATTTTTTATGAAACAATCTGTATTTTAATGTCTCGCAATTCAGAGAGACTTTATCCCAAAAGCTCCTATTGATGTCATGCGACAAGCGGTACTTAGGGCCTTTACTTATTAAGTCAGCTACGGCATCGGGAATCTCCAGGTTGGTCTCATTAGTAAACTTAGTGTCTGTCGTGGCTGTTTTAATATTGTGTGTGAAATTGTCAATGTTGATTTTGAGGGAAAACAAGGTTGCAACTCGCATTTATACACAGTACGACACACAGGATATTCTAGACCACAGAGTCTTCGCCACTTCACGGAATGTCTTTCGTAAAGAGTTCTTTCTTCCTTCTCCATCACCAACTTCGTGTTGTTGATCACATACTCCGCCAAGCCATGATGTTCGCCGCTTGTTCTACGGAGGCTGTTGTATTCCTAAAGCCCCATTCCTTCACCAATCCACGATGTTTCTCTTCCATCTTCTTGATGTCTACTCTTATCACTTCCATTGCAAGTGATGCACCTTTCCTTCTTATCACCTTATCTTCTTCGTAGCCAACCACCCTGATCATATGTGATACATATTCGGGTATCACTTGATGTCTTAAGCACGCTATTCTTTATCTTAGTCATCTATTCATTTTACCATGGATGTCTATGTTAATTGTGTTGAACATAGATATTGAACAATCACTCAAAGTCAATAATTGTATCCACTCAAAGCTGCACTTAAATAATAATATATTTGCATGTGATTGCAGCATGTTGATTAATATGTAGCATTTGTATATTGGCAAGAGTGTGAGCCAAAATCAAAAATCTACATTAATACTTCGACATCTAAAATGAATTAGAATATAAAAGGACCAGATGGCCATGAAAGAAATGGAATCATGGCCTCAATGGCACGGAGTTCTCGTCATATTTGCCTGGACGGTGTACAAAGCATTGTGTTCTTTGAAGTAGACTAAGGAATACTGACTTCATCCAACCCACTTTCATGCGGAACACAAAATATTTGAATTTGAAATGATTTTGCACCACATTTTCGTGGCGGAATATTTCAAGGTGAGCATTTCTCTTGGACGATAGTAGGTCTCGTGATATCACGAATGATATTTGGATTAAGAGGTGTGGAGATATGTCAGCAAAAAATTATTGTTGAACTCTTAGTTTCCCAAATCTTCAATGGAAAGAAATTATCTTCCGTCTTGTAAGAGTCACTTGAGGGAACTGACTTTTTACTAAAGTTTTGTGTTTATTATGCACTAAAAAGACTTCTTCACTGTTCGAGGATTACAAGTTTTAATTAATCAACGAAGGAAGAAAGCGATTCTGGTGTCATATAGCAAGCGATGTCAGTCTATGTAACATTAATTTTGCTTAAGAGTGTTTGCTGTATATTATGCATTATCTGGGCTTGTTTTCATGAATTTCAATAAATGTTCTAAATTTGTAGTTTTTTATATTTTTGCCATTCAAACTTAGATTTCTCATTCCTTTTTAAACGTTGTGAAAACCAAAATAGTCCGTCTGTCATTTGAGCTAACTCGTATTTGCATTAGGCTTACCGGTAACGGTATCCAATGCTCATAAGTTATCCATGTAGACGAGGATACACTGCATATTTCAATAGATGCTTAGTACCGTAATTTTTTTGATCATCAACTATTTCATTGATATCACTTTTAAGGTGGCGGATTCCACCACTTACTACTCCACTCACTCTTTGTCAAGAATCAGTGAAATTAATTCATCTCCTAAGGTTGTTCTTGATCTTGCTGAATACATAGAGCTTAGATTGGATTATTTTTTTACTTGAGATAACAAATTTCAAGATTTTGGGAAGCGTCATTCCCATCGTATGTACGAAAATATGGATCGTTTATTAATCGCAACTGAAATATTTCTACAACTTTGAGTAAAGGCAGAATAACAAAATTTTGTCTATCGCTGTCAGACACTAGGCTTTTTGTCAAATGTTAAATACAATTCTATTCCGGCGCCGTATTCGTGCGGCACGAATACGACATTCGTGATATTTTATATGGTCATCCTATTCTTGAGTGTCAATCGGAAAACCGAAGTGTGTCACCCACCATTCAACAAGTTCTTGATTTTTAAAGGATTGTTGATTACTTAATACCCATGCAAACAAAATCAACATTTTGACAACCTGTTCCATGCTAGCCTTGGAGTTCAGGTGACTTTGTTGTGACAGGAAGCAAATATTAGCTGCAGGATATACATACTGCTGCAAATTGCATTGTGACATGTGTGCTTCAATCATCAATTACAATTCAAATTGCAAATTGAATTTCAATTTTCAATTGTGAAATTGACTGCGTGTACATGCAATTGAACTTAGGTCTACAATTTGAGTACTTTACATTAATTGGTAATTATATGTAATTATTTACACTCTCCCAGAAATTGACACAGATCTGACATAGGCCTACTTGAAATTTCGAATTCGAGATCGAATTCACGGTGTTTGGAAATTTGAACTCGAAATTTATTTCACTAGATTTACATCAGTGCAAGCTGGAAGAAGGACATGACTATATAAAAGGAAAGCTCTCAAGCAGTGTACAAATAATTAGCTCTTAGACAATTCTATTACGATCACAAATGTGTGCAAATGACAGGGAATCTGACAATCAAATCCATAGCGACATTTCCCATCTCGAAACGCAGAAGCTCTTGTTCATCCCATTTGTAACCTCAATTAGTTTCTCTGAATAAAAGATGATAAGTTAATTAGCGTCAAAAAGGCATCGATGCTGTTTTCATCCTTAATTCAACACAGCTGATAAGGTCCAAGATCTGATAAATGCCAGTCGTGCGCAATTCTTTTGGTGATGCAAATGCTGGACATGTACCTACATAAATCACAGCAGGCCCGCAACCAGATCTGATCTACAGGGGAGGGGCATGGCCCCAAAGGAGAGAAAGTTGATGTGAACATCATCAACCATGAGAAGACTACAATCTTGAATTAACAATATCTGCATTTGTAGTTTAAATGATTGTTGTTATTTAAGTTAATTTATTATGTAATGAAAGACTAATGCGTGATAATGCAAACTCCTGCATATATTGTGTTAACCTTTTCCTACACTGATCAACTATCGCATATGCTTATACATGAAATTACAAGTTGCATAATTATTAGAAAAAACATTATGAATGTGAAGTAGTCCAATTTTGTTTGAATGTATAACATATATATATATATACATTATATATATATATATATATATATATATATATTTACGCACAAAGTTCCCAGACGCTTCATATTGTCATTGTGAAAGAAAAACACTTTTTTCTCCGGACTAGTTTCAAGGCTAGTTTATTGCCTCATCTTCAGCGGTACAACAAAGAATTCAATAAAATCCACAATAAAATTTATATCTACAAGTTTGCTTCAACAGAAACATTTTCATTAACTAAAATCTCAAATAAAATACGTCACAAAATACAGAGAGCGTTGAACCACATAGCTATTGCGCTAAACATGACATCATTACGAGCGGATTACGTCATAAATTTAATGTCAAAGGAAATTGTCCGTTCCGGTCATTCGATAAGCAATCTGTGTTGTTAATTAAAATAGATTCTAGAATCATTCGGTATTTCGAGCAACCTATAATTTTGAAATTTTCATGTTTCGGTGCATGAACATGCATGGAAACCTCAGTTTGAGTAGGATACCCTCGTAAGTGCTCTGAGATACGGGTATAGAAATGCCTTTTGGTGGCACCAATGTACCGCATTGGACAGTGGTCACAGTTATATTGATAAACAATATCCGATCGCAGATCACTCACAATTTTATCTTTGTTGCGAAAAAAATCTTTCATTTTACACGTACTGTACGTAGTTTGAATTTCAGCCTTAGACAGTTTTTGATTGATTTTATGAATTCTATGATTGAAATCTTTAAATCCTTCACGAATGAAAGGCACGGACCAATAAATAATTTTCTTATCATTCTCTTTATTTTTATTCTCTTGCTTTGCACAAACTTTTTCTTCGACTTGCTTTTTTACTTTCAAAATTGTTTCCAATTGAAAACCATTACCTATAAATGTTTCAATAATATATATATATATATATATTATACTTGTCTAAATACATGTAATGAGTAGCGCCTGCGTGAAGCGCCTCAATCTCGGATGCGGTATTAAGAGATTGCAGAATGCAGTCCGCCCTCCACGTGCCTGCGGTAAAGCAGTGCCTGGCTAATTCACGCTCTCAACAGATGGTCAGCTGGCCTTGTGGTTAAAGGGTATGCTTGCACGTCATGTGGCTCCAACGTCGCTGGTTCAAACCTACCCACGACTGATGAGGCCCAACAGGCCGAAACATGTCTCGTGGTGGTTACATCTGTTGAGATTTGATATATATATATATATATATATATATATATATATATATATATATATATAGATATATATATATATATATATATATATTTAACAAAGAGAACATCAATTTACAAAATCCAATCATTTTTCTTTTGGTACTGCATCGAGAAGGTTCAACAAAAGAAAGATATCGTGAGAGGGCGAAGATGATTCTTTCACAGACATTTTAGGATTCATATATTTCATACATGCAAATTAATCATGTAAACCTGACATCTCGTTAAAATCTGAACATTTCCGACATAAACAACAAAGATGAAACGCACTGCGATGTAAACGTTCAAAGAATTCCGTTCTCGCCAGCCATCAATCAATTCCACCTCCAATTTGTTCTCACTTCCGACGATTTGATTGATTCGTTTTATTGATTGTATATTGATCAAATTGAACTTTTTGAACACCCCTCGTATAGATAACTATTTTAGCAGAGGGGGCACAAAAATTAACAGGGGCCTGAATCATAGTCAATCTTAAACTAAGTCATGATGTACAATTCTGTCATTGTCATGCTATTCCTTGACAACAATGCCCGAAAACATTCGGAAACAATTATTCGTTTTCAATTTTGCACACAACAGTCCACGTCATTATATATGAGTATCAGCATCAATTGACAGCGCTAAAGATTTTATCTTCTCAACGATTTTCTCACAATGCGATGTTGAAATGGATTGATTAACGGAAGCCATTGGTCTTAATGATGATAGCAGTGCTCAGTCACGGTGTGACGACAAGGAAGCTAAAAACATGTGCGACATGAGTATTTAGTTATTTCAAACCTTTGAATCACCGACTGTAACTGAAATAAAGACGAAAGAAGAAGAGTTCTTTTAGCAACTTTTACACAACAGATCTTAAAGCATGTCATCAGAAAGTCACATTTTATGTTTCCGCTTGTTTTTTCCAGTTATTATTGAATTTAACACAATTTGCTTCATCCCTTTACTTGTCAGCATCAAGGGGGGTTCCATTCCAAGTCGGCTTTGCATTCCAAGTTAATCTTGTTACTACATAATAGTGTTACGAAATTCAAACCAACACAATTTCTAATAATGATGAAATTTGAAAATTGTAGATTCTTCTCTATCTCTTATAATGAATTCCTAAGTGTCGGAAATAGATGTGCATCAATTATATCAATAAGATTTGACGCTCTATTCATCAATCTTTCAGAACAATGTCAGTGTATGCTAGAGGAACTTTGTGATTATTGAAATATGAATGACAGTATTTATGAGCAGTGTGTAGAGAATACAACATCAATCATCATAATGACGTGGAAAGCAGTCATAGCGTGACGACAGGGAAACTAAAAACATGCGCGGCATGAGTATTTATGTATTTCAAACCTTCTCCGACTGTAACTGAAATAAAGACGGGAGAAGAAGAGTTCGTTAAGCAACTTTTGCACAAAAGATCTAAAAGCATGTCATCAGAAAGTCACACTTTATTTTTCATTTGTTTTAATGATTCTTACACTATTTCGTCTGTGTTTTCTGGTATCTATGAGCACTGTGCAGAGAACACAACATCAATCATCATAACGAAGTGGAAAGCATGTGATAATTACTCAAACTGAACGGTTAAATAAAGATTTTGCAAATCAATATACCCTCACTTCAAACAATCAATAGAAGTGAAAATCCAAAATGTCGATAATGTGACGTCACACATTTTTTCATGCTGCTCCTATGACTGAGAAATTGGGTCTACAAGCAAACAGCTACTACTCACAGAAAGTTAGGAAACTTCAAGGAGAGAAATCCAACAATTATTCGCTCTGGTGCATAGACCTGCGGGTATACCCACATTTACGGAATTCCTGTGGCAAACCCTGTAAAGACTTTTCGAAGTACACGGTTACGAGTGGGTAAGGGTATTTTCAAGAATGTACAAGATGGACTGATATACGAGTAGAATAAGTGTGAAAATCAAAAATCAATCGCTGGTCCGTTCACTGGACGCCTTTCTGTCATGGGTCTATTGTGATTCATCCAAAGATGTTTAATTTTTTAAAAGGGCTTGATGAGAAATAGATGCCCAAATTTGAACCCATTTTCGTACTGTCCTTATCGTGGCAAAAAACATTACGACAATGGTGCGAAATTGCTGTTTTGTCGGCTGTGTAATGTACGATGCGACAAAAAGGCGTAGAGATGGCATGTAATATAAAGCATAATTCACTGACATTATATGGCAAGCTTCAAGAATATTCGTTCAGTAGTTTCTCTGAAAAAATTGTTGAAAATGAGAGCGTTAATACAGCAATTTAATGCAGTACTGTCAATTTGGAAGAAAAAATATTCACATGAAGACTGATGTGGCATTTATAAACTCTCAACTCCCTCTGTAGAATTCATAACTATTAACAATTTCAGTGAGAATCCGAATTATACTGAGGAATTGGCTAATAATAAGACTCACCCATGTCAACAATGCTCTTCGAGTTATTCACCAGACTGAAGCTATACATACGGATCTATGCATTGCAAATAACTCAATTAAAAAAAACAGAGGGCATTTCTTTATTCAGGGCCAAGTGGAAGCGATCATCGCATGTCTGTTAATGTGAAAGATGTTTTCAATGTGCATTGTATAACACACAGTTGTTGCTTTTATTTGCTTAAGCCAATTTTATATCAAATTTTCTGATAGCTCATATTTATTTTTCTGTAGTGTCATGTAATTTCTTACCGCAAAATTACATATACACGTTAGATGATTGCCAAGCTTTGCAATCGCGTCAACGATATACATGTGCAACCATAGCCATGCCCCGTACTTATTACAAAGAAACAATTCAACTGCATGATCACAAGTAAAGACACAGCTCATTTTTCTGTTCAGAAAAGTCATTTAGTCATGTATTTGGTGAAATGTAAGTGAACTTTACTCTGCTTTCATCTAAAAATGAAACAATTGGTTTTCATTTGTATGATTTTTATATAACATGCGCTCTTCAGATTTAATAATCAGCTGACATAAAATAATGCAATATTGTCTAATTGAGAGAATTGTATCAGCAGTACTCTTATTTACAACTGCGTTTTGCAAAACATCTGAAAAAGTAGAATCTTAGACTATTATTTGTTGCAATTTGGAAGTTGCTTTTAGACATATATAAAAATTTCTTGTTTTGTTACTAAAATGCGTTTTAGTTCTGTAATTACAAAAAAGAGGCAATGAAAGGGAACATTTATTGCTCGCTTACAAATGTTTTCAAATTCATGCGATATCAGCTGATTTTCAGTGGCTTCGCTGCACATAAGTTGAAAACACTTCTATTTCCTATCTAGCCCTTTATAATATTAAATATCTTTGGATTCATCAAATGATGACTATTTATGTGCACTGCAATAGACTGCTATTCATAAAAATTACCTTTGATACGATTCAGCTTCAGATACTGTGCATACGAACCTTGGAGTGAGTAAATGATTGAGGTTGCGAGTATCAGCCGTTCACTGTTGAGCGAGTGAAGTAAGCGAACGTGATATTCCTGCTGCTACTACTGAACTGAACAAAGTTGCCGTTCATGAACTGATGAACGAAGTGAATCAGAGTGTCTTCCATTCTTCCTATTCCCATTGATGCATCGAGTTTTCATGCGTGGACAATGCTGATCCCTGTATCTGAAACCGATGTGACCATAGAGTACGTATATAGGTAGAGTGTCGACTCAAAAAAAGTGTCTGATGTATACAGTGAAAATTTTTATATCAAAAGATTCAGTTTTTCACGGATATTACGCTCCTGCGGTCCAAAAGATTATTTGAGCAGTTTTAAAAAATGATAAATTTTGGCAAATATATACTACCGACATGAAGCCCCTTTATAAGTAGTTTCAAAAAAGTTGGATATCAAAAGGAATGAATATTTGATAACAAGCATCATAATTAAGCGGAAATCAAACTGATGATCTAGGAAATCTCATGAACGGCATTATAATGCAAGTCCCTGCAAGTCTTCAAGGCAAAGTTGAGATCTCATTGTACTTCTTGGCTGAGATGTCATGTTTTTAATTCAATTCTTATGATTTTATGATTCACAAGGCGTCATTTCTTGAATCTGAATAGTAATGTCGACCCATTGACCATTTTTTAAAGGTAATTATGATAAGCTTCCTTGATTATGATGTTTTGCTATGGTTTTGCTATTTCAGTGGCAGCTTGTGATATGATCACGATTCAGTAAAATAATCTTATTACAATATAGCTTAGTTTAGTGATGGTACAGCTCATCGAATAACTAATTTAACAAACACTACTGCCTTTCTAAACTGACGTGACATGGAGGATTTGTGGAGTACTATTCATTTTTTTGTATTACTATCATAATCAGTCAAGTTCGTTTGCATTTCTCCAAATGTGTAGAAACTGCATATCTCACAGGTGGTGCTGGGTCTCGACCTGGTATCGACTCTTGTTCAGTTAATGAAATCGAAACTGTATACACATTGGGGATTTAATAAATGCTGAGTTACCACTCTACCTAATATGCTTACTCCATGGATGTGACATAATGCTCCCACGAAGCAAATTGTTCACGTACAGAAAGATCAATGAATTATTCTGTCGACAGTTCTATGGAAAATATGTCGATTACCAGCTTATTTTCATTCGTGATTAGCAAAGACAAACTGACACATTTTGTGATATTTTATTTAAAGCTGTTTGAAATGTTTCATTACGAACGCGCGAGCATCTGACATGAGAAAACATAACTCGAAACCACACATTCGCACTGCAGATCCGTTTAAAGTGCTGTATCACTCATGACAGGAATTTATTTACATTTCGTTTTAATGAAAGTAGAGTTTAACATAATCATAATGAATGCAATACCAAGTCTGCAAACATTTTTCAATACCGGATAGGCAAACACTGTGTAAATGGCAGTGTGTGTTGTGTTCACTAAATAGACATGAAATGTATGCCTCGTTTACAAGAGGTAACTTGGTTAATGGTAATTAAACATCAAGTGGCTCGGAGGGGTACCGCAGCACGCATACAGCTGCAAAGATTTTATGAGTTAATTACGTTACTCCTCGTTCACACGATAACTTAGTTACCCGTAATTATTTAAGCAGTAGATCATAAAGAACTCCAAAATTTTAATTCATCATTCCTCACAATTTCATTGAATGTCAACACATGATTTTGAGAGAAATCGGTCGGCCTTTGAAGACCTAGACGTGTGGCGTCCATACTTCTTTACTGCCTGCCCCTGACATTTTCGATTTAATAATTGTCCTCTTTTCGTTGGAATAATAAGTGGCATATTTGTATAGCGCTCTACCCAAAAGGTTCAGAGCGCGGCAAATCAATTTAAAATTACATAAAGCAAATGTGATCGCTATTAATCGCAAGTCATCAGTGGAAGATCTCATGTGTTGCGGATTGTCGACAACTTTTTCCTGGAGGACTTCATATGGAAGTCATCAATATTCATTGTGTTGACTGTCCCATTTATAGCAACATCCCTTGTGGACGATTCTTGTAGTCTGGGTGTTGGATATCCCATAAACATGGTCTCTTTAAATGTTCCTCAACAAATGCGTAAGTTTGGGCTGTCGACAAAGCTGAAAGCACACCAGCCTCAGCTGCTTTTAGGATTTAAATTAAATAGTTTTCGACTCGAGATTTTTCAGAAAAATGCCTGTTTGCTTTTTAGACTGAAGAGCTTTGTCGTTTGCGTACAAGATACCCATTGCGGAATCAAGGGTTGTCAAAAATTAATTGCAATTGATTTGGGCTCGGTAATTAATTAATATTTATTGAAACAAATTGCAATCATTTAATTGCAACTACTTGTTGCTTCCATCTGAAAATATTAATTCTTTATTTTATTTTTCAACTTAGATATTTCATTTAGGCAATGAGTAGACATATTGCATGAAATATACAGTGTATAGCTACACTGTAAATCGCTGGATACGAAAATTACATACAAACATATACCAAAATTACATACAATTTGAAACTAACATCTGATACGAGATTCTCGTATGTTTACAGAGAGAGATCTGGTATGTTTTTCATACCACATCTCACTGACTTTCGTATGTGATTGGTATGTAGCGATACGAACTATTCTACCTGTGATTGGCTGTTTTACGATGAAATACGAGTTGTTGGTATGTTTTATATACGAGACCCGATGCAAATTCATCCTTATTCGTATGCCTCCGGTATGCATTTGGTATGTGCAGCTTCAAATTCACATAGCAAAAAATATGTGTGTATTACATACTACTGTCAAATAACTTTTCTTCGGTAATAGCTGTCGTGAATATTTGTTGTTTGATAGAGTGATATTTAACTAGGTTAGATTTATTTTAAATTTTATGCTCAACGAGATTGTCGTCGTTGCTACTTGTCTAGCAACATTCACAGGATGTTTAGTTAGCTCTACTCTAAGAACCAGGTTGATAAACATCATTTCATACAAACGATATCTTCGTGCGATCATGTTGACCTTATATATCTCAAACATAACTATTTTTTGCGTTCATGAATTATAATGTGTTTTTATTTCGGATTGATAATATGCTTAATTTCAAAATTACATGATGCACAATTGTTGATGGTTGAATACTTCTTGATTATTCATGAAATACCTTAGGCTTACGTGCACTAAAATCGAATTCATTATTGAAAGTATGACGCTTGAATGTCATTATCTCACTACTTACAGAACAGTAGTAACATTAATGTGATCTTTATTGACAAAAGGCCTTAAATCAACATACTTTGGAAATGATTTATGCTTTCTTTTAACATTGTGCTGGTATGGCTTTAGTATGTAAAGCATACCACATTTGAAATATTATACGAAAAGCATACCAAGACAATACAGAAATATACCAAAAACTATTTTGGTGTGCATCCTTCGTATGTGATTGGTATTGAGCGATTTACAGTGTACATGTGCATTCTTAGTGAATGTGAACTCGGATAAATTCATTACTTTATTTGAGTCCTACATGTAAGTTTAAGCAGCATAATTATAGTGATAATCAATTATTGAAGCAAGTAGACAAATAATCACACGGGTCTAGATAACAAATGCACACCTTTTCCTATTCATACAGGTTCTAAGTTCATTAACCGCGATCTCAGGTCATCAGTACGAACCACAGAATTAGACCGGTCATCTCTTATTCTTTTTCATTAGAAAGGAAACATTGGAGCATGTAACGTTAATGAAATGGCACAATATGCTGCCATAATACCATAGCAATCGAACAATAAGCAGACAGTCAAACATTAAATACGCCAGTTGTGCGAAGCTTCAGTGATTGTTATCAACGGGATCCAACAGCCAAGAGTCAGAGTCGATGTCAAGTTCTACAGAGAAGTTTGCGAGCGTTTCTTCGTGCACCTGAAAACTTTTTTAATAATGATCGGAGGTCCAACATTATCGGGAAAACTTTTGCGCAATGATCTGAATTCTTCGAATCTGAAGGAATCGTGACGATCGGAGAATTTTGAAGGAATTCACTGCAATACGCACGACTATTTTTCCTATCTCTGCAGGTACTAAAAATTTCTTTTTGCCCACTTAGTAAGTTCCTGTATTGCCATTGTTTTGAATCAGTTTGCACTTCTAGCAAAGTGATGCGCTTAAACAATCTAATTCTGTGGTAGGAACAAATCAAATCAACAACACGCGTCTTTCAAATCATTAAAACAAACACAATCCAGATGTCCCGATATTTTGGATCAAGTAGAACATTACTCATGAATCTCAAAACAACAACCGCAATGCAATTTCATTAACAATTTTTGGAGCGAACCAAACTGTCGCGAAACAAGATTAGTCTTTTGGGCAAAAGGCGCCTGATCGATGCTCTCCTCCATTGCAGAGATTACTATGAGGTAGCACATGCACCAGGCATTGCACATGGCACGGCCTGTCACATAGTCACCAAATCAACGGTGAAATTGGACGTCAAAAAAAGGGTGCAAACAAACGGCGTATTGATGACAAGATGATTCAATCAGCAGTGAGAATAACCGAATAGCATCCTGAGTTTACTCTCTCCCAAATTTGTCGATGAATTACGGTTGCAGTTACCCAACAAACCACATGTCTGTATAAACACGATATCAAATATGCTGTCAGGGCGACTGATTACGTTGAAGATGTCTATATCGTTCCAAGTCAGCGAAACCTTCATGGCATAAAGACAGAGCGTCGATCAATACTCATTTGGCTGCGAAAGACATAGAGAAAGCTTATGTTGATGAGAGTGGATTCAGAATGTGGTCAAAAAGAACGCACGGACAGTCATCACGGGAGAAAGGGTCGCGCAGCATATGAATTCACGGAACAGCCAAAACTGTCGGTGATATTCGCTGTTGTGTTGAACTCGAATGAGTCGGTAAATCATGAATTTAAGGAAGGTATATATCGACATGATGATTGCAATTATTTTCTTGAAGCTTATTCGCAGATGCTGGCAAATAGTCGAGTGTTCTTTATCTTCGATAGCGCTCCTTCTCATAATTATGGGAATAGAGCAGTAATTATCATATACTATAGAAATTGTTGAGAATAACGGATCGTAGTAATTCATTGTAATATAAGGAGGCGATCCGGAAAAACCGCTTAGAATATCGTCGATGTTGTATATTCCTTTTTTTTTCTTTTTCTCTCTTTATACAAGCGCTTTCGAGGGCGCACAGCGCCTCATCTTCAGGTAAAGTGACAACGATATGTTAAGGCATGCATCAGACACAGTTGAAAAGTAATCACCAGTACAACACCTGAATGGCACAACGACAAAGGTCAGAGACAACAGACGAGTTACTCATCTGCAAGAAAGAAGTCATGTAATACTACTAGCAAGACAAATACAGGGGTATGTACAAGAAGGGACAAAATAATCTGGAGAGAAGCAAAAAACAAGGCAATGAAAGTCAAAAGTTAATATCACCAAGCATTGCCAATGTCATGCTTCACACGGTTTCCACTCTCCAGCTTCTTGGACCAAATGGCTTCCTTTATGATTCTCCGTCTCCACTGAGGCTCTTTCTCGAGAACAGACATGCCTTCCAAATCCACTCTGTGGCCACTCTCCCATACATGTTTGGCGATCTCTGATCGGTCAATGTCCATATTACGCACTAATCGTTTGTGCTCTTTCTGGCGATCTTGAATACATCTCCCTGTTTCACCAACATAGTTCCAGGAGCAATCAGAGCACTTGATGTTGTAGACTGCGCCCAAGGTCTTTGGAGGGGTAGGTCTTTTGTGTACCAGGAGGGATCTGAGAGAGCAAGAAGGCTTCATTGACACCTGGACTCCAACTTCGCTCAAGATGTTGGCCAGCTTGTCAGACAAACCTGACACGTAAGGCAGAGGAAATCGATGTGATTGGGAGGTCTGGGAGGCCTCACACTCGGTTGATCTCCACGCCGTTTCGATCTCCCTGTTGCTGTAACCGTTCGCTGTGAGAACGCTTTTGACTAAGGTCTTCTCCTCCTCAAATTTCTCTCCATGGGAACAAATGCGGGACGCCCTTGAAGTCAAGGCTTTCGCCACAGATCGAAAAGCCGACTTAGGATGCGCTGACTGTCGATTCAAGTACAGGTTCGTATGTGTAGGCTTTCTGTAAACCCCAAAGGATAAACCACTATTGCTTCTTTCGATTGAAATGTCAAGGAAAGGTATTGTACCTTGAACCTCCCTCTCCATCGTAAGATGAATAGTAGGACGGAGGTTGTTCAGCGTCTCGACGAAAGAGGACAAGTCACTGTCTGAATGTGGCCAGAACAACAGTATGTCGTCCACATACCGGATCCAGAAGGTGGGAACTGGAATTCCTTGATCCGCAGCCAACCGAAACGCCAGAGATTCAAACCTGGCCATGAATAAATTGGCTGCTACAGGCCCAAGACTGCTGCCCATTGTAGCACCATCCGTCTGTAGACTACGGTGCTACAATGGGCACCGTAGTCTACAGACGGATGGTGCTACAATGGGCAGCAGTCTTGGGCCTGTAGCAGCCAATTTATTCATGGCCAGGTTTGAATCTCTGGCGTTTCGGTTGGCTGCGGATCAAGGAATTCCAGTTCCCACCTTCTGGATCCGGTATGTGGACGACATACTGTTGTTCTGGCCACATTCAGACAGTGACTTGTCCTCTTTCGTCGAGACGCTGAACAACCTCCGTCCTACTATTCATCTTACGATGGAGAGGGAGGTTCAAGGTACAATGCCTTTCCTTGACATTTCAATCGAAAGAAGCAATAGTGGTTTATCCTTTGGGGTTTACAGAAAGCCTACACATACGAACCTGTACTTGAATCGACAGTCAGCGCATCCTAAGTCGGCTTTTCGATCTGTGGCGAAAGCCTTGACTTCAAGGGCGTCCCGCATTTGTTCCCATGGAGAGAAATTTGAGGAGGAGAAGACCTTAGTCAAAAGCGTTCTCACAGCGAACGGTTACAGCAACAGGGAGATCGAAACGGCGTGGAGATCAACCGAGTGTGAGGCCTCCCAGACCTCCCAATCACATCGATTTCCTCTGCCTTACGTGTCAGGTTTGTCTGACAAGCTGGCCAACATCTTGAGCGAAGTTGGAGTCCAGGTGTCAATGAAGCCTTCTTGCTCTCTCAGATCCCTCCTGGTACACAAAAGACCTACCCCTCCAAAGACCTTGGGCGCAGTCTACAACATCAAGTGCTCTGATTGCTCCTGGAACTATGTTGGTGAAACAGGGAGATGTATTCAAGATCGCCAGAAAGAGCACAAACGATTAGTGCGTAATATGGACATTGACCGATCAGAGATCGCCAAACATGTATGGGAGAGTGGCCACAGAGTGGATTTGGAAGGCATGTCTGTTCTCGAGAAAGAGCCTCAGTGGAGACGGAGAATCATAAAGGAAGCCATTTGGTCCAAGAAGCTGGAGAGTGGAAACCGTGTGAAGAATGACATTGGCAATGCTTGGTGATATTAACTTTTGACTTTCATTGCCTTGTTTTTTGCTTCTCTCCAGATTATTTTGTCCCTTCTTGTACATACCCCTGTATTTGTCTTGCTAGTAGTATTACATGACTTCTTTCTTGCAGATGAGTAACTCGTCTGTTGTCTCTGACCTTTGTCGTTGTGCCATTCAGGTGTTGTACTGGTGATTACTTTTCAACTGTGTCTGATGCATGCCTTAACATATCGTTGTCACTTTACCTGAAGATGAGGCGCTGTGCGCCCTCGAAAGCGCTTGTATAAAGAGAGAAAAAAGAAAAAAAAGGAATATACAACATCGACGATATTCTAAGCGGTTTTTCCGGATCGCCTCCTTATATTACTATAGAAATTGTTATAATAGAGCAGAAAATGTGTCTTTATCACCTGGCCATGAAATAAGATACCAACCGGCATACTCGCCATTTTTGAATTCATGTGAAGACATATACAATATTCGAACGTGAATATGCAAGGAGAGATCTCCAACTAAGTAAAACAAGGAAACATCGATAGCATGGACCACTGGACTGATTATATTAAAAACTTTTTGATACTCTTTTTAGTTGTTATTGCAGGCTAGTGTTGTTGCTAAGTGAACAAGTTCAATTCGCTCCCCGGTTCACGATCGGCAAATTCTTAGTTCAGCCCAGTTCCAGTTCGCTAAATTCACCCGCTCACCAGTGAACGGCTCGAAATCTCGTTTGCTCACTCACTCACTTACTCAAAGGTTCAAATCCACTGCCAGACACTTCTCCCAATGTGGAGCGACATGTTTTCGAAACAGATGGTCGACACAGATGAGCTATTAATTACAATGCTAATTATTTCTCTTTGTACGAAATATATATTCAATTACTATCGGTTCTGTCAGTGTAGGAAAATGACCTTGCCTCCAATATTAGAGACGGAAATTTGATTAAAATTTGTCCTTCATATATTTGTACTTTATTTACACTACAGTACAACGTCATTAATGATAAATCTGTCAAAATTTCTAAATTCGACATCAATGAGGTCAAGAGGTCTGCGGCATTGATGAAGACCTCAGTATCGACTTGTGTTTAGTACTAGAAAAATGTCAGTATTCCTGCTACAAATCGACAATGCTCCCAAATCTCTCTCTTAAATAGTGCTCTTTATAAAATTGAGTTCATGGCATCACTTATCTGACGCCAATTACGAAAGTCAACAATTTAAGACCTCGTTTGGAATGAGAGAGAGAGAGAGATGATGCATATTGAATCACAAATTGGAAATCGGAAAATACATATCAAATGGTTACTTTGCACAGGAAAGACACTAAATAACATTAGGTTACAATAAATGAATCATGAAATAAAGTAAAATACAATCAATCACAAAAGGTGATAAAAGTAGCATGGAATGTGTCATAGTAGCACTGACAACTTTCTGCACCTGAAGCTTACACTTCGACTGTCTGCAATTCATGACTTGACACAAATCGTCCCTGAACACATGAATGCCTCCTTCATTTTGCTTTTAACCTGTAGGGCACCGTTTCTTTCCTTTCTTTACATTTTTGATGATTGCTGTTGTTTTCACGCAATTTTTCGGAATTTTTCTTTCGAAATATTATATTCAATGTCTTAAGTCGAATTGAAATGAACCACTTTCGTCTCAGCAGGAATATAAAGTACATCGATCAGTTGTGAAATACCACGAATTACATAAACAGGATGCATAACTGAAATGGAACGTTTTACAGCAGTTTACATATTCGATAATAGAATTGATGAAATGACCTTTTATCACGTGATTTAGTCACGTAAATTGAGCCGTTGTTAAGTGTCTACCATATCAGATAACAATATTTATTACTTGTTCGTGACCAATTTAACGTGCTTGAAATTTCAGATAAACATGAGATGGTGGGCTATTTTGTTTTTTTATTCACGACATCGACGTTGTGATTTCACGGCCATTGGGCAATACCTACTACCAGTATGCGTTAAATTTCAAATTTTTCAAGAAAAGCAAAAAACTGTCTGTAGATTGCAATTCTTACTGAAAACGGAAAGCATCTTAGTATGCTGTTTTCAACATCCTTCTACAATCGCTAAGATATTTTCAAATACAAATTGAATCCAAGAAGGGGCTGCAACTGGTTGTAATTCATTTTATGAATGCACATGTGCGATATTACTTGCTAACATTCATGGGCTAAACTTTTAATTGAATTTTCCTTGAGATTTATGTTGTAATAGTCGCTGAAATTTTGACACAGGATCCGTGTAAGCTTCAATGTAACTTTTATCGGAAAAAAACGAAAATTGCTAAAAATGCACATGTGCGATATTGCCGCCGTCACTATTTTAAACATGATTAAAGTGCAGCAATGACTGCGTAAAAACGAGTCTGCGTTATCAGTGGATGATCATTACTCTCCGAATTCAAACATGCTCACGGTGGCATTGTAATATGATTCGGTGACAAAATCATTTTACAGACAGAAATATTCAGGCATCATATTGCAATGACTTTTACTGTGTCTTTATGATTTGCAGCGGCTCATTTTTTAATGAAGTACTTGAATGTCGGACACATTGTACGCAAGACTTATCAACCCTGATATGCCAACGCTGTCAGGTACTGGATGAGTTTATAGTAACGCAATATTTGTGTCAATCACAAGACCGACAAAATTCGAAATGCATGCTGGATTTTGCTGTCGTCGTGTAGTATATACTCGTACACTCAGCAACAATGATAACTGCACATTGAAATTTCTTTCTTTTTCATTCACTAAAACATCGCTAATCAATCAATAAATTGATTTGATGACTATTCACGGCCGCAGTAGCGACAGCTGTCAACTTCTAACCGAGAATATCAAAAAAACTAATTAATGATCAATGGTTCCCATATTGTGCACTATTGGTCCCACATCACTATTTAATCAGACCTTTCTTAAAGTGTTTGTGCAGTTATTAACCTCTTCTGACGATATCAAACAATAAATCTCAATTTTTATTATGCCCAAACAAATGAGTGCGACGAACGAAACGTTACAGCATCAAGCTACGGGGATCTGATCCAAACAAGGGTCCTCCCTTTCATGCAAAATGAGTTCAATGGTGTTGACAACTGTGTTCTCCAGGATGATAATGCCCCTCCTCATAGGGCAGCATCAGTTCGTCAGTTGAAAGCGGATTTGGGCATTCGAACCTTGAAGTGGCCCTCGCGCTCTCCTGACGTGAATCCGATAGAACTTGTCTGGAGTTATCTTAAAAGACAGATCACTATGATGGAGAATCCTCCACAAAATGTAGTACAACTGAGACAGGCGCTGACCACCTGCTGGAATGAGATGCCTCGAACCTACATTCGGCGACTTATTTTGGGTATGCCTCTACGTGAAACAAGTTTACTTTTAGCCCGTGGAGGCTACGCGCGATATTGAATTTTTCTTACATTTCTTCATGTAAATATAGTAAAATTTTTTGGAATTTAAAAAGTTTTCGTGTGTGGTTCTCATTTCATAGATAAGCTTGAATTATGTACTTACATGTACATGTAGTTTATGCATTATTGTAATATCCAATCTAAATAAAAATGGTGCGTTAGGGTCTAATAATATCATAAAAATTAAATTGATCTTTTAAAAGAAAAATAATTTAATAATTTAAATAATTTAAAATAATAAAAAGCAAACGTCTTAAATATTCTTGAAACTAAATTCCCATCAACCCTCCAATATCAAAGATAATTATTGTACAAAGTAAAATCAACATTTCAAACCCTACGATCAAATGCTCGATGGGCTTTCGAATCAAAATATACCACTATAACTCCCGGCAATGATTGCATAATACAGATTGTTTCATAAAAAATGGATCACCCTTAAACATCGCCTTAACTTCAACTTTGTCTAATTCCGCCAAACTTGAACGAATTTCTCTGAAATTTGGAAGATATGTCAGTTGTGCTTACTAATATCATTGTTGGAAATTTCAAGCATGAATATTGACTTGTTTTCCTGTTATAGATAAAAAAGTAGTAGATAATTTGATCTTCATTTAGCAATGTTACACAAAATCATACCTCACTCTTATAAAATTGCATTTGTTTCCTTTGTTATGTAATATGTTGTTCTACAAGCCAAAAGCTATCAAGCAAAACAAAAATAAAGAAAATCGGTCAATCAGAGCCAGTATAGCACCATTATTCATCAACAATAATGTAACTGCTACATGTGATTAACTGGACTTCATGTTCCATAGCTTCCTGACTTCGTTGCGGTGGTGTTGGCAGCACTCCTGATTGCTTTCAGCTAGAAATCTATCTCTTACCGGTTGAAAACAATACAAAGCACAAATGAACAATAACGAGATCGCATTCACAAAAGGCAAAGTATCAGCCTTGCTAGAACTACTTCACATACAGCAAGGAACCATGAATTCTGAACGCTATGTGAATGTTTTACGAATGAACATTGGCCAAATGATAGATCAACTTGGTGATCCATCGACTTGGTTATTTATGGATGATAATGCTACGTGTCACAGGAGTAGTAGAGTCAATTTATGCAAGTCTCAATTAGGGCTTAGGACATTATCTTGGCCAGCTCGTTCTCCTGATCTGAATCCTATAGAAAATGTATGGAGTATTCTAAAACGTAACGTTCGTCGTTCACTGCTACCTACAGATGACGTATCACAACTTACGTCAATGTTAAAACGAGAGTTGAGAAAGTTAGATCAGTCAAAAATCAACGATATCATCGAATCAATGCCTAGACGAATTGATAATGTCATTGACAATAAGGGTAGGGCCACAAAATATTAGCTTCTTAAGAACCGTTACTGTATCATAGCTTATCAGATTATATAAGGACATTTAAATATATTAGGGACATGAAATAACATGAAAAATGCTTTCTGTATAATACTTATGTTTTATTTAGTCAAATTTTAGGATGATCCACTTTTTATGAAACGGACTGTACATGAACCATTGATCATCAATTAGTTTTTTGATATTCTCGGTTAGAAGTTGACAGCTGTCGCTACTGCGGCCGTGAATAGTCATCAAATCAATTTATTGATTGATCAGCGATGTCTTAATGAATGAAAAAGAAAGAAATTTCAATGTGCAGTTATCATTGTTGCTGAGTGTACATATGTTCAGGTTGATGTGTGAGTGGCTTAAAATGACCACATGATTTCTACAAGTAATTTAAGTTTCCTTTGTATTAACTGGCAAAATGTACACTTAAATTATCGTAGTTCTTATATGATATCACCGAGGAATTTACATTAATCAGACATTTCCGTCCGTTCTGCATATTATTTGTGATTTTAATCAAGAATATTGAATTGCTGGACGATCTACATGGAAAGCACGTGTAATTCTCGAATAATGTCATTAACTTTCAATAGACGCCTAAATGATCGCTATGATTCTTCTACAAGCAAAGCAAACAATCGATGAGGGAATCATGCACTTTTTGCAACGTTGCAGAATACAGTGAAATAACCGCAGAATAGATCATTTCTTTCAGATGACCGATATCGTTTATTATTGATCGACGGACGATGAATGACTCTCACCGTACAATAAATAGCCTATTATCGAAGAATTTGTCGCTACATGGCTGTTAAAATTTCTCATCGCACTGTGGCTGTATGCAGCGTATTCGTTGCATGCAGACGTTTATTTCAGGACATACAAATAGAACAATTGATATTTACAATGTTAAAGTTTGAAGTTATTCTGAAACACTTGCCAAATATTTTGATAGCTATGATACCGCTAAGGCAGCGTTCACTTTCAGCTTACTATTATGGACCGATTGGTAAGCAAGTAGTGTACATTGTTTTTTATGCCATTATCATAACCATATTTTAAACCATAGAAATCGAGCCATTATTAATGGTATTTATGTGATAGTTATCGCACTCTAGAGTGCGATAACTACCTTATTGCTTGACAGCGCGGCGGAAGCAAATTGCACGGCCATTTAACCATTTAGAAAATTATTTCTAGATAACGCTTCAATCTATTCATCAAATCATTACTGTCGTTCAACAAGAAAAAGAATTATACGATAGAGCGCAAAGTTTTTGTCTTCATAGCGTATTCCTTCGTGAAATGACGCTGTCTCAAATAGATTGAGTGTCACAGCAGAACTTTTTGGGCAATTTCGGTAGATAATTGCCACTGATAATGATTCGATTTCTATAGCTTGTTGAATGTTTCATTATAGAAATCTCAAGGTGAGCGCTATCTTAGCGTCATCATAGCGTTGTTCA
This sequence comes from Prostheceraeus crozeri, assembly GCA_907163375.1. Lineage (NCBI taxonomy): Eukaryota > Metazoa > Platyhelminthes > Polycladida > Euryleptidae > Prostheceraeus > Prostheceraeus crozeri. The sequence continues at coordinate 21,595 of CAJQUW010005409.1, read as the reverse complement.
TCGAAATATTTGTCAAGTCTTTCAGAATAACTCCATACTTAAGCAATCAATTGTTCTACAGTTTGTTTCATAAAAAGTGGATCATCCTAAAATTTGACTAAATAAAACATAAGTATTATACAGAAAGCATTTTTCATGTTATTTCATGTCCCTAATATATTTAAATGTCCTTATATAATCTGATAAGCTATGATACAGTAATGGTTCTTAAGAAGCTAATATTTTGTGGCCCTACCCTTATTGTCAATGACATTACCAATTCGTCTAGGCATTGATTCGATGATATCGTTGATTTTTGACTGATCTAACTTTCTCCACTCTCTTTTTAACAGTGACGTAAGTTGTGATACGCCATCTGTAGGTAGCAGTGAACGACGAACGTTACGTTTTAGAATACTCCATACATTTTCTATGGGATTCAGATCAGGAGAACGAGCTGGCCAAGATAATGTCCTAAGCCCTAATTGAGACTTGCATAAGTTGACTCTACTACTCCTGTGACACGTAGCATTATCATCCATAAATAACCAAGTCGATAGATCACCAAGTTGATCTATCATTTGGCCAATGTTCATTCGTAAAACATTCACATAGCGTTCAGAATTCATGGTTCCTTGATGTATGTGAAGTTCAGAGCGGCCATTGGTCCAAATGCCAGCCCAAATCAGTAGAGTCGCACCACCTTGTACCCGGGGACGATGTAAATGTCTCGGAATTTCCTGATTAGATTTTATCCATAATCTCAATCGACCATCACCATCCTTCAGACGGACTGATGCCTCATCATACCAGACAACCCGATCCCATTGATTTCGCCAGTGACAATGACTCATTGCCCACCTGAGACGTCTTTTTGTATGCTGATCTGATAATTTGATCTGAGACGGCCTCTTACAGCTCTTGAAATTCGACTCAATAAGTCTTCTACGAATAGTGGACTTAGAAATAGACGAGTCTAGTGCAGCCATCTCAGTTAAGGAGAGACTTGGATCAACTTTAACAAATCTCAAAATTAGGCGGTCTCTACGTTTGGATGTTTTGCGTGGATAGCCAGAGCCCTCTTTACGACAGAGTCGAAAATCATCATTATGCCATCGATGCACATTTGTGTAAGGGACATTTAGTCGCTTGCTTGTAGCTCGCAAAGAAAACCCTAGTTCTAGCAAGGCTGACACTTTGCCTTTTGTGAATGCGATCTCGTTATTGTTCATTTGTGCTTTGTATTGTTTTTAACCGATAAGAGATAGATTTCTAGCTGAAAGCAATCAGGAGTGCTGCCAACACCACCGCAACGAAGTCAGGAAGCTATGGAACATGAAGTCCAGTTAATCACATGTAGCAGTTACATTATTGTTGATGAATAATGGTGCTATACTGGCTCTGATTGACCGATTTTCTTTATTTTTGTTTTGCTTGACAGCTTTTGGCTTGTAGAACAACATATTACATAACAAAGGAAACAAATGTAATTTTATAAGAGTGAGGTATGATTTTGTGTAACATTGCTAAATGAAGATCAAATTATCTACTACTTTTTTATCTATAACAGGAAAACAAGTCAATATTCATGCTTGAAATTTCCAACAATGATATTAGTAAGCACAACTGACATATCTTCCAAATTTCAGAGAAATTCGTTCATGTTTGGCGGAGTTAGACAAAGTTGAAGTTAAGGCGATGTTTAAGGGTGATCCATTTTTTATGAAACAATCTGTATCTCTATGTTCTGAAATACACGAACGCCTGCATACAACCACAGTGCGATAAGAAATTTTAACAGCCATGTAGCGATTAATTCTTCGATAGTACAGGGTGGTCATAAAATGACGCAAGTGGATAAAACTACAATTTTCTAGATAAACAAGGTCACATTTATATTCAATTTTCAGTTAGAGGGGTTTAGAAGAACACATTACAAGTTAAAGAAGATGTTGAAAATGCCCTCCTTTCTGAGATTTACAGTAATGGGCGCGCTTTACGATATTGGATGACACATTCATTAGCATGTCTGAGTTAACACTCTTAATACAGGTCGTAATGGCACTTTGCAAATCATTCAAACTTTTGGGGTTGTTGGCAAACACCTTATCCTTTACGTAGCCCTACAAGAAAAGATCCATTGGTGTGAGATCCGGGGGTCGCGCTGGAAAGAGTTGCTTGTCGATCAGTCGCTTTCCGAATATCTGAGTAAGATGTTGCGTAGTTCTTCGAGAAGTATGGGCCGTTGCATTGTCTTGCTGGAACCATGCAATATGTCTTTCGTTTTCAGTTAAGGTCACGGCGAACTGATCGATGAATGAACAATAATTGTCACTGTCCACTCGACCTTCAAAGAAAGAGAAATGAATCCGTTCTCCAGACATTGCAGCCCAGACAACGATTTTCTGAGGATGAAGTGAGGTTTCGACATACTGATGTGGATTCTCGGACAACCAACATCGCGTATTTTGTGAGTTCATGTATCCAGAGAGATGAAACCAAGCTTCATCACTCCAAAAGCATGTTTTCAAAAACTAAGGATCATCATTGGTCACGGCAATAAGCCAATCACAAAATATCGATCGCTGCTCGTAGTCATTCTGCATCAGTGTGTGCATCACACAGGTCTTATAAGGAAGCAGATGCAAAACTTTTCGACAAATCTTCTGAACACTGGAGTAGGACATGTCGATTTGTTGGGAAACTTTTCTGAGCGATTTTTGAGGACTGTTTATAAGTGCACCTTGAACAGCTGCGACATCTTCATCATCGAAGGACGGTCTTCCACTGCGTCTTCGGTCATGGACGGATCCCGTTTCTCGAAATTTATCGACCAATCTCTTAATTGTTGAATCGTGCGGAACAGGAGCGGATGGCTTGAGTTGAAAGAGAGCACTCTTTGCTACAGAATAGCTTCCAGAACGAAAATAATTTTCAATCAAGCACACTCATTTAGCAACGTTGTAGGCCATAATGAGTGACGAGGTGAAATGAAGTGAAGCGAAGAATGATGTGTCCGACGCATTCGTATGTAGATATGCTAAGCCTGAAATTTCAAACGTTCATATCTATGTGTAAAACGTTGATCACATGACACAATCATGTAGTCACGAGACAACCCGTCCTTCAAATGCTCATATCTATGTTCACATCTATTGTATATAATCACGACAAATGATATTCGATTCAATTTAAACTCAATTAAACTCAAAACAAAGCATTTTCTTCACTTGCGTGACTTCATCGTCCATCGAGCAATAATTACCATTATTGTCCAAAATTTTCCCTTGTAAAACTCAGTCTAATTTACGTAGCGTCATATCATGAAGGAATGCGCTAACTTGTACCCTCATATGCGATGTGCATGACAGCGTGCTGAAAGTGTGCAATTCGTTTCCGCCGCGCTATCAAGCAATAAGGTAGTTATCGCACTTCACTTGTGTCCCGGTAGATAGAATTTTCATGTTACCCCACATGAAACAATCTCATCGGTTGATATCCTAGGATTTAACAAATGGCCATCACGATAAAAAGTTGGAGTGGTGACTACCGACAGATTTCAGAATTATGCTGTTAAATAAATTTTAACGTGATGACAGGCAGCGTTTGGGCATGGTGCATGGCTGACGTCAACTTTGGGATGTTTTCATTTCTACCAATATCTCAAAATCTAAAGAAATACACGCCCAGCTACCTACATTCGCCACTACTTTATTTTTTTATCAATTTCAGCTAAAAAGTACAAGTACAAAGTAATGCTGCACAATCATCTTATCTTCATTCTATCCAAAACATAGGTATGAGATTCGCTGTATACTTTAATCAGAGACACTTCTACTAAAGGTTGGGCGTTTGCTTCAGCTCTTCTCTTCATATGTTTTAAAACAGTCATTATTTCTTTGCTTACAGGACTCTGTGCTATTCTCTTTTGTGAATTTGCACAGATGATTACAAAGTGTTGTTATCCATCGAAAACCAATCCTGAAACACACATCATGATTTTTTAAGATTAGGAAGATACTGCTCAGCTGAGTTTCTCCCATAACGTGGCTGACATTCCACGCATCTCAAATAAAAGTTCTGTACAATTTTTGTAGTGCGCAAATGCAGAAATGCGCACTTGTCGTTATTTTCAAACTCACTGGCTTCAGTGACTTTTCATAATACTCTCACATGATTATTTAATGATTTGAATTGACATGTATTCGAGTTCATGTGGTCGGTCGATCAATTCAAGATCATGTCGGAAGCCTATCTTCTGAATAAATAAAAGTGGGACGTCAGAGTAATCCGCAGCTCATGATTATCGGTGTCACTCTGGTGTTTGCATTGCCTTGTGCAAGTAATAACGTAGTTCTTAGGCGATTCCATTCCTTAGGAGTGTGAAATTCAAAAATCGCTTTTGATGCACTTTTCATTTCTCCGGCTTTCGATATTTAGGATAACCAATTGAAAATTTAGTTGAAAAATATTGAGCGTCACAAAATGATGAACTGCAATTACCTGCTAAAATATTGCTATGACAGTTACAAGACACAGATTTGCACTTTTGCGCGTGTGATACGCACATTTAAAATTTACTACATATTCTCCTTCTTATTGCTCGACAACCAGCATGAGTTCTGCACGGGACGAGGTCGAAAATACTCATAGAATGATATACACCATATGAATCTGCGCGTCAGCCGAGTTCTACCCGATTCTTCTTCATGGCAGACACAGTCAAAGAAAACACACTGTAAATCCATTGAGAAGCAGATTGAAGTTATCGGTAAAAATGACATTTTTCGTTTTCCTCTGATTAATTGGGAAGTTGTAAATTCTAGAGACTTCTTTCTCCATTTTTGGCATGGAATGTCTTCAATTCAAACAATCTAATGTTCGTGTCTGTGAAGATAACAAATTTTGATTAGCAAGGAATTAATTGTTTAACACAACATTTTGAAAAATTAACACATATGCCCGTACAAAAGCATGAAAATATCACATGAATATGATAAGAGATCACCTGAAGGTAATCCATGCCAAAATTTAGGGCTCTGCATGCAGATTTGGCACTCTTTGTTTAATACTCAGATAAAACACAGACTAATATTAAATGTCTTTTTGCCGACAACCACAATCTGCTTTTCACTGGATTTGCATGTTTTCTTTGACAGAGTCTGCCAAAAGGGGGAGCTGGATAGAACTCGACAGATGCGAAGATTCGTATAGCAGCCAAATATGGTGAAAGTCTCATTTTCGGTTTTGTTCCCTGCTGAAACTCGTGCTTAAAATTTCAATGCTCTGTTGTAGGTAGTTGTTGTTTTATTGAATTAACAAAGACGTGGTCAAAAGCTCTTCAATACAATCTATTACTTGATCTTGTCTTTGTTTTTCAAAATTTATGTTCTGTACAGCATAGTGAAATGATCATGCCATAAAAATTGAGTTGTGGTAAGCTACGATCGGGAATGATATCATTTTATTTTTTGTAATGAAAATATACCATTTTTTAATGAATTATACGACGGCCTACACTGCTATCTACTAGATCTGCTACGACCGCTGATCTAGTCATACGAATTTTTCGATTTACACTGCTGCCATGCTACTTGTACTGCTCTTAGCAATGAAATTGAAATTAGATCGCATGCAGCATCGATATATTCCAAATAATGGAAGACCGAAGATAGCAGTTTAGTAACACAAAGATTCCTGTATATCAAAACTTAGGTAGGGCCTATGGCCTATACATTAAACATCGCAAGTTTTGATTTAAGCTTTATACACTCGAATTACAGAAGTTGGTTAGGCCAACAGTATCTAAATTACGAAAAAAGCTAAAATATTTAGATTACAGTCAAAAGTTCAGAAACATCAAGACAGTTATTAATGAGTTCAATATTCAACCATAGGCCTACTGGAAGTCAAAGGTAACCACTTTATTGATTGCTTTGTTTGACAATCTATGTGATACAGACAATAGCCTGTCGCTTTTCGCTACATCAATCAACCAGCGGGGAAGGACATGGGTAGATCAAACGCAGGAGACTAAATTTACTTCCCAATACAAAATTCGAAGAATCTATTATTAGAAAATACAATGGAACAAAAATTTTTGATGATATCATTTTATATCATTTTTTAAAAATAAAATGATATAAAATGATACCATTTTTCCTCATAATAAAGTGATCTCATTTTATCATTGCCGATCTTTGGTGGTAAGAAAGCCTTGTGAGTGTTGATCTACTATACAGTGATTCATGTTAAAAGGAAAATAGACTGACAACTCAAAATCGATGTGGTCAGTAGATTTGGTTATGCTTATGATACGAGACCCATGACATTCAGGCAGCTGCAATGATTACAGTAGAAGGATATGTGTTTGTCATTCTCAGGACAAGCGAGACTGTCAGTCAAGACGTCTGCTGCTGTAAATGCGGTTCATCCAACCACAGTGATGCATCAGATCGATCTCCATTATCTGCAAGTAGTGTGGAAATTTTAGTCGTGCTTAAAGAAGCTCAAATTAATGGTTTTTGGTAGTTGACATGGATCGTACTTTGCATTTCCCACAATAAATCAATTTTCATATTGATTCATCGAATCCCAAGAATTGAAGTTGTGATTGTAACTTATTACTACATGAACAAAGAACAAACTTTTTTGTAATGCTAAATCCACAGAGCCTAAATCTGGCGTGATGGAGAAAAGCAATCACGGGTTACATGCATACATGTGCACATGCTCGACATGCATTCTAAATTATTTCAATATAATATTTAATTCATAAATTGAAGAGATGAATTGTATTAAACAAGTTCAAGCTCCAACATAAGGGAAAAATTAGCTGAGAGGCTTGCTGTAGTTACACAGTAAATAGGTTTTTAGGATACAACATATTCTACTCTTGAATTACCTGGAGATTATTTAGATTCGTCAGGAAAAGAGGCAAGCTAGCAAGTTCATGCACATTGAATAAAAACATATCATTATAAAATTGCCGGTCGATCGGTTGACCGCGCGCCCGTTTGGGTTCAGATCTTCCACATCGGTTGTCAGTTGGGTTGGGTCGAGTAAAACCAGACCAGTTATAGCTTTAGGGAATAGTTCTTCGAAATTTGTGGGATCAGTAAAGATAAAGGACAAAACAAAGGATGAGATATCACACATCATAGACGTCTTCGTGGGTTTCATTTGTTTAGTTTTTCCCGTTTGAACAAGAAAACTGCACGAAGTTAATACCACTTCTGTCATTTGTATTTTGCTCAAATGCACTTGAATGACAATACTATTAATGCATGTATATAATGTTGTTGCAAGGTCATACATGCACTACTCATATTAATTTTCCTCTCTCTCTCTCTCTCTCTCTCTCTCTCTCTCTCTCTCTCTCTCTCTCTCTCTATCTCTCTCTCTCTCTCTCTCTCTCTCTCTCTCTCTCTCTCTCTCTCTCTCTCTCTCTCTCTCTCTCTCTCTCTCTCTCTCTCTCTCTCTCTCTCTCTCTCTCTCTCTCTCTCTCTCTCTCTCTCTCTCTCTCTCTCTCTCTCTCTCTCTCTCTCTCTCTCTCCCTCTCTCTCTTTTTCTCTCTCTCCCTTCCTATTTATCTCCCTCTACACACACACTCTCTCTCACTCAATAAATTATCGGTCGATTGACAAAGACCCGAGGTCTCCTCGAACTTCAATATTTTTTTGCTGATGACTACAGCGCTAATGGCACGAGTGACGGCAGTCACCCTCTCTCCCGCTTTCTCTTTATACTCTCTCTCTCCTTTCCTCATTGGACTCCTTTCTAGCTATCAGCGATGTCAATGTTGTGACCAATAAATTTTTAGATCTTATTGCTTCTCTTTTTGACAAGCATTTCCCGGAGAAGACCATTCGCATCAGGAGTGATGACCAACCTTGGATCAAGCCTTCCTTGAAATATCTAATCAACAAAAGGGACCAAGCATATTGTAAGCATAAGACTTTGAAATACTTACGTCTGCGAGATGATGTAACTCAGCACACGAAAAAGCTGAAAAATGACTTCCTATTGTCTTCATTCAGTAAGAATACATCATCAGTTTGGACCAATATCAATGCAATATCTGGTCGTCGTGACAAACTGCGATCTAATGCTGATGATATTTATGTTGCCAATTTGCAACACATTTTTGCATCTGTTTTTGAGGAATCCAACATTATTTTGGATAATTTTGATACCACTTCCCAGCCAATCTGCATAACACCATTGGACGTTTATGAGACAGTTGTCAGTCTTCGTGTTGGGTCTCCCGGGCCTGATGGACTTCCTCCATGGCTGTTTAAAGTGTTTTGTGATCTCCTGCTACCTGCTGTGTATCACATCTGTGACCTAAGGCTTCGCAGCGGCCTGATAGGCTCAAGTATGCCTCGGTTGTACCAATTCCCAAATGCAACAAACCAGCTGACACGGATTACAGGCCAATCTCATTGCTGCCTGTACTTGCAAAAATTCTCGAAAAAGTCGTGTTAAGGAGGTGCTTCAGATCTATGATCCATAACTAGATTCTAACCAATTTGCCTTTATTCCAAGACAAGGTCAGGGAACAGTATCTGCTTTAACACATCTGATTAATCGAATACTCTCCTTTCTGGATACCCCAGGTGTAGTCGGGCTATTAATGGTGGATTTTACCAAGGCTTTTGACAAATTGCCTCACAATGTAATTCTGAACTCCTTGATTTCGCTTAATGCTCCAAGAGAATTGATTATTTGGCTACAATCGTACCTCACGGATCGGTGGCAAAGAGTCAAGGTTAAGGATCAACATTCTCAGTGTTATCCGGCAACAAGTGGTGTGCCACAAGGTGGTGTATTGTCCCCGCTTTTCTTTGCGATAGTGGTTGACAGCCTGCAAGCCATGTGTGATAACACCTACATTTTGAAATATGCCGATGACATGTGTATTCTGCATTTCCTGAGAGGTACCAGTGACGATCGACTTTCCGTTGAATTCGATAATTTGATTCTTTGGTCCTCAAGAAGTGGCCTCATGCTGAATGGTAGCAAAACGAAGCTCATGGACATTCAAACAAAGCGTTCGATCTGCTTATCTCCGCTCATTGATTCCAGATCCAATCATGAAATCGAAGTTGTGAAAATGGCAAAAATTCTCGGCATTACTTTGGAAGATAAAATGCTATGGAGTGACCACCTCGAAAGTGTCATGTGTCAAGTCAGGAGAAGACTCAGCTCTACGTCCTCTACTCCTTGAAACAAATCAATGCACCTCAGCATATTTTATGGTCAGTTTATTGCGCCATAATTCGGTCAGTGGTAAGCTACGGATTTCCAGCGTGGCGTAATGTGAGCAAGTGCCATTTTCAAAGTCATCTGGTTTTTGAAAAACGTGTCTCCAGGATATTTGGCATCTACATGAAGACAGACTTTGCAGATTTTTGTAACTCGCTCGCCGTCAATCTGGCCAAGAAAGCACTCCATCCACATCACCCACTCAATCAGATCTACGACTGTGCGGCAACGCGCTATTCGTCACGACAGGAGACCACTCATCGAAAAGTTAGAGCCAAGACTGAGCGTTTTAGATCTTCTTTTATTAAGTATGCATAACTTCGCTTTTTCTATTTTACTCTGCATATGTTCATGCCACATCCGAATTATGTATGATGTGCAATAAAGAAATATCTTATCTTATCTCATATGCCTTCCTTTCTCTCTCCCTCTCCCTTAATTCCCATTCTCGCTTAAACAGCATTGCTGTCTCGTATACCGCTGTCCCAGTTTTGTGAGACACGTTGCGATCCCCTGATTATGAAGACACAACAACGTCATTAGCAAATAAATACTGCCTGACGCACTAACAATTATCAGAGCAATTATTGTTCTCTATGTGTACAGAACTGTCTCATTCGGTTCAATCCGTCTGTCTGGCATTTTTATCTGGTCGCACTGTGCCTACTCAATTTGTGCATGATCTCATGCTATCGCATCCAGACGCAATAATGTCAGCCACCCATGCCTAAAGATGTTCAAATATAACAAATTAATTATAATTGAAAAGCATAAATTCTACTTGCCTTTTCACAAAATGTTGATGGCTGGTGTTCCTTTTCAAAGAGAATTGTTAGATTCAAATGCAAGCTTTTCCTTAATCTTGTTTGACGCGGGCGTTATTAGAAATATTGAAAGTATAGGATTACCGATTATGAAATCTGCCAGCTCCGAAGTCCGCTCGTCTACTTCGAATGAAAAAACTTAGTTCTACCTGATTTGCGATTACTTGATTATCCGATTCCACAAAAACTTAAAAAAAGAATTCAATACGATTTCGTTTAGGATTTTCATAGGTACTCAGGAAGATGACAATTTTGTTATATCAATTTTATTAATCAAATGATTGTACTAAATGAAATTCTTTTCCCAAGTGGTCCTCATAAGAGGACCGCGTACACTGCGTATAGAGAGGAACATTACCTGATGGATCAAGGTTTTATCTATAACATAATACATTCTCAACTAATGCCAATTTAAAGATAGTAATTACAATGTTTTGCAAATTAAATTTAGCTTGTCTTGCAGAACAAATTTCAATTTTATTGAATGAATGCAGTTGTAGTGGTTGTAGTGTATATCATGAATAAATTTAAAAACTATTTTCATAAATGGAAATCGCAAATTATACAAATCACAAGGCATGTGCAAAAATATCAAAGCATCAAAGATTATTCATCAAGTTGATAGTCTAAGGAAAAAAAGATGTTTCCGCTTCACAGTCTGACAGAAAGGGACAACATATTTGCCATTGTATTGCAGTGTTCGTGGGATCAAATGTCTCAGGACATGGTCTTCATTCATGAACACACGTAGAAAAAGGTTTTTACTCATAGCATCTCTACTTTCCGACAAAACATCAGGGGAGCACCTACAAAGTCGAATGTCATCCATGAAAATTATTCTATGTGCTCTAATAGCAAGTCTTGCTAACTTTTGTGAAAGCGTGAGATTCATGCCAACGAAACATTGACAGGCGCACTCAAAGACAGCCGGTATCTTTAAAGCCGGTATTCGTGGAGGTCAGTGGGGTTCATGTGCAGTTCCATTTTCCGTAGTGCATATAAACGCTTGCGAACAATTTTTGTCACTTTTTCGACATGCTGAGTCCACTTCAAATCCTTACTTGTAAGGGCACCCAAAATCTCAATACCATCAACAACTTCAAAAGGAAAGCAGGATAAATCAACGCTTCTGTTATTTTTGTTGCACATCATGAATTTTAATTTACCAAAATTTAGTATAATCTCATTTGATTCATGCCTGTGGAAACTATGATGGACTCATCATAGCAGTGGAAGTTGTCAGAGCAGACAGCTATGATCTATTCAAGAATTCGAATAATGCTACGGACTTCATGGATTCATGGACACTAACTTTGTAAATAGATGTTTAGCTTGGAACTTTTTACCATAAATGCATTTTGTTGTCAAACACCACAGACTTCTACATCATGACTACGGGATTGGAATTAAGTCATGAAATGGCGCCCAACGTTGGGCAAAGGTGTCCCCTCAATTCTTCAAGTGGGACAGTTAGTTCTCATTGGAGGTAACACTAATCAACCTCGTTTGACTTGGAAAACCGGTGTTATCGAATCCTTAACGAAAGGTAGAGATGATACGGCACGCTCTGCTCTTGTGCGAATGTCAAAGACAAATGATAGTCGGGAAGCAGAGTATATCCGGCGACCACTACGCAAATTGGTTCTTCCACTTGAGTTTAACTGAATTAATGCTACGTTGATGTCACGTTGGTTGTTCTTCGATATTATTGTATGCGACTTATGGTTGTTCTGGACGTGCATTAGTATTTGCGAGGTGTATGTTTGTGTGATTGATGTGAGCAACGCCAGTGCGATGGAAATATTTTTTAGCGTTATGCGGATATCCGGAAATTTTGATGGTCAAAATTTAGGGGGGAGTGTGGAAACTGTGATGGACTCATCATAGCAGTGGAAGTTGTCAGAGCAGACAGCTATGATCTATTCAAGAATTCGAATAATGCTACGGACTTCATGGATTCATGGACACTAACCTTGTAAATAGATGTTTAACTTGTAACTTTTTACGATAAATGCATTTTGTTGTCAAACACCACAGACTTCTACATCATGACTACGGGATTGGAATTAAGTCATGAAAATACCAACTCTGAACATTGGCTATTTCGCTTCTGTATGCTGACAAATTAATGTCATCTGACTGACAAATAGGCATAATAATCGTCAAGTCATCAGCATATTTAACAGAACAACTGTTCTGATTGACACACTTGAGATCACTCACAAAAACTGAAGATAGATTATGGAAAGGACGTTGGCTGGACAAACACCAGACTTCAGAAGGTGTGTTGGCGAAAAAGAGCTCTTTCATTTCACACGAGCTTTCCTATCACACAAATAGTTTTTTATCCACAATTCAAAGCCGGTTGGTAGACCAAAATTTAAAAGTTTCTCGATTAGTATTGCATGACTAACATAATCGAATGTCTTTTTTAGATCAAAAGACACTACGACAGTTCCGTTGTAATTCACATTATCATAATTAGATGTTAGAGAATCCAAAATAGCAATAAGAGCTGTCGTAGTTGACGAATTACTGTGGAAGCCATGTTGCTCTTTTCCATTAAGACCTTCCAAATCCTTTCTCATTTTTTCTAGCACGATCTTCTCAGGAATTTTGATGGCATTCAAGTAAGTGAAATTGGACGAAATCTGGACAGTGGGACTGGTTTTGATTTTAGGACAGGTAAAATCACAGATTCCTTCCACATCTGCGGTAGCATACACTGTAAACTGTGTCATGCCAAAGCTACTTACGAAAGCGATGTACAAAACGAGAATAACAAAATGTGCGAAAACATTATTGTTCGCGCTCACACATTACGAAAGTGATTGGATGATCTTTATCATCCAATAGGAAAGGCAGTCACTTTCGTAGTGCATGAGCACAAACAGCAGCGCTTTCGTACATTTTGTTATTCTCGTTTTGTACACCGATTTCGTAGTCAAAATCAGCCAGCTTTCGTAATCTTCAGTTTACAGTGTACACCCATTTATTGAGTCCTGAATGATGTCACTCAATGGTTTAGAAATCAAGACAGCTTCAATTTATCTCTTGTTGTCATTGGAACAGTGGGTTGTAGAATACATAGCTTGATATAATGCAGCAATGTTTCATGAAAATAAATCCATTCAAGATCAACATTAATTTCTTCGTACAGATAAGACCAATTATGGTTATTTACAAAGTAACATAGCTTATTCATATCAGATTCCCAATAGTCGTTTACAACACAAAAGTAAACATCAAGACGCTGCTTGCGACTATACTCAGGATAACAAGAGATCATAACGTGGTCAGCTCTTCCCACAGGTGATTCATAAATAACAATTTCTGAATTGTAAACTGACAACAATTGTTTAGAAAATAGAATGCAAATTAGGATTTAGAAGTTAGAATCTATAAGTAGAATGCGAGATTTACGAGTTGGAAATTTCACGATACACAAAAGGAGTAAACTATTACGTAGCAAAGATGTATCAGGTTATTAGTAGTACCCAGAATAACAAAATTTTAGTCATTTTCCATACATAAAAGTCGATCATGTAATTCACAAAGACAATCATTTACGGTCTTTAGCTGCGCAATATTGAAAGAGGGAGGTACATAAATACACAACACATGCATTTTGAATGTTATTGATTTTACAAGCACCATTAATGTAATGTTTGGGAATGAAGCTGAGCACTATCGATGTGTAGACATAAATCACAGTCCCACCTTCTTTTCGTGATGGTCCGTCATTCCTGTACGTAACATAATTTTGTAGATGAATAATGTTATCATCAATCTCATAATGCACCCATGATTCGGTAGGACAGAGTAAGTCAGGTCCTTTTGTTTTACAGATCACATGAAGCTCGTCAAAAGATTGTACATTCGATAAAGATGTAACAGGATAATTACAGGTAATAATTTCAGCTGTTTCATGATTGTGAATGTAGCATAATTGAAATTGCGTGAAATGATGTTTACAGATCTGCCATACCTCCTGAGTAAGCCATGCATTCCATTTTATGCCAATTTTCTTTGGCATTATCTGAAAGCGTACATACACTCAGAAATCTTTTGATAAACTTTTGCCTCATGAATGGTCTGTTTCCAACTGAGGGAAAACCCAAAACTTCACATTCCTTAAATTGAAACAGTGAAAGAGCTAAGTGGATGATATTACAACATTGATATCAGAATTTAATATCTTTTAAATGCTCATGCTTTCAAAATTATACGTTGTCCTTGCACGTCATGACATTTATCATATTCGATATCGAAAAGAGCCTTCTTGCATCATTCGATGGTTGCACGTGAAGTTTCTCAATGGATATTCAAAAGTGGGTTTCAAAACCACCATGGAAAAATCGTCGTATCGACGAATATGCGCCTTTTCGTCTTTCAACGCTTCGGTCTTCATTTGAAGTTCGAGCATCGGCCGCCCAACTTCAACATTTTTTCGGCAAATATTCTGTCAGATAATGCCCTTTTAAACGAATCAGTAACAATGTCCAAGTCAATTCTACATTGTATGTATACATGTGCATCAGACTTCATGTTGTTCTTTTCTCCCATAACATGGCGATGGATGACCAATATATAACACATCGGACAGGCTGATACAGTGCATACACATGCACGCATGCCAGTTTGTCAGTCTGATGAGATCTCGGCATCATTTTTCTAAAGTGAACGATGCGACAATTTCGCCGAATACTATTCGCCACTGTATCATTTCACAGGCCCTTTATAAGAGCTGTGCGAGAAGACAGCGTGCACAGACTGCGAGCTAATAATAATAATAGTTATGATTATATCGTTTATTTCAACTACCCTCAGTACTGAGATTCGTGGGGGAAATTACAAATATCACAAATAGAAAGACAAGGCAGAAAGTAAGTCATAAGTAATTACTTCAGATAGGAAAATGAATGAATATCAAGTGATGATTAAAATCCGCTGTTCCAAAACTTAGACATGACAACTACAAATGAATGCTGCTGAATAGAGTTAGATATGACCGGAAGACGAAAATTGCCAGAGTATGGCAGACTGGGTAGAAGAATGAG
Organism: Prostheceraeus crozeri; assembly: GCA_907163375.1. NCBI lineage: Eukaryota > Metazoa > Platyhelminthes > Polycladida > Euryleptidae > Prostheceraeus > Prostheceraeus crozeri. The sequence goes on along the minus strand of CAJQUW010005409.1, from coordinate 6,465 downwards.
ATGTAGAGGGTGTTCAACATTCTTTTAAATAACTTCAAGCCAGCCATGGTTCTGCGATAACTAAGTGGAATCATACATTGACAAATGCAGGAAGAGCCACATATTAAGCGATGTGATCAAGATTGCACCTTTTCCAATAGAAGTGATTGATGGCTCTGTAAACTCACAGAAAGAGGTGAACATATTTGTCAATGATCTTTAAGGCAATTGTCAATAAATGACACAAAAAAGGGTCAAAATTCCCCTGCATCATTTTCTGTATCAATAATCTGTGAGACACGCGGTCAAACCCTAAATCAATATCAAGCACCAGCAAATGACATGCAACAATATGATCAGATGAGTGTGCATTGCCAATATAGTCGGTCAAATGAATAAGTGCACAACTGGTCGAACTATTCTTTTTGTAGGCAAATTGATTGCGATCCTTGCAAAATGAGAATCTATGATATAACGCTCAAGTATTCTAGCTGGCATAGGCAATAGGGAAACTGAGCGCGTGTCAGATAATGTTGGTCTCCCGCTTTTAGGCAAGAGAACAATGTCTGATTGTTTCCACAAATCCGGTAAATTAGCTGTAATCATGCACTTATCAAACAACAGAGTAATTGGTCTCGACAAAGCACCAGACAGCTTAATCCAAATAATTGTAGGGACAGAATCAGAACCAGGTCCTTTCTTTGAATCCACCCGACACAAAAGCTTTTGAACCTGCAACTCTGAGAGCTGGAAGGGAACAATGTAAGGCAAGATCATTGGAGGATTATGATCAGGATTCATTGCAGAAGCGCATCTATCATTGAGATCGGGAATAACATCGTGAATATGAGTATTTGGAGTGCACTAAGACAACCAATCGGGATACCTCGACGAGCCGACGACTTTATCACGAATCTGTCAAAATTGAAGAGCGGTCACGCTTGACACGAGCAGCCCAAATACGCTTAGCATTGAATATAGCATTTCTACTTTCTAGCCTTGTCACGGAAATGCTTATATAACGTCCACTTGTCAGATCTATAGGCTGCATATCGCTTGTTTATCAGAACTTTTACACTTTTAGTCATCCATGGCTGTCATTAGCAGAAAAACTTACATGTACATCACTATATGGCAATGAAGATAAACTGTTATTTAAGATGTTATAAAATAATAAGCACATTTGATCCAAATCCAGATCATGGAATATGCTACCAAAATCAATGGACTGAAGATGCTGTCTAATTGAGGCAATATGACAATCACGTAGATCCAAAACGTTGAGATATGACTGGTCGATAGGTAACGGATTTGTAAGGGGTCAACTTCAACACCGCGTGGTCACTATACTAAAGGATCAAACACTGATGAAGTAGAATTATCCAATTTTAATGATTCGAGTATAAAGATTAAATCAAGTATGGCATTCTTTCTGGTCGGAACACAAATAACATTCTCCAATGAAAAGCAGTCCTCCAACACAGAAGACCTCACACGGTTAAAGTCACCCATTATGAATAAGTAAGAGTTAGGATAGATGTCCATCTGTGCATCAATCAAATGAGTAAGATGATCGAAGCATTTCGTCTGAGCATGCATATTCATCGATTGACCATGAAGAAAATATACCATAAGCAATAAGGAAGAAAATTTCTCTCGGTACATCTGTAGCAGTAGATACTCCATGTCATTTGTAAAACAGTTGGCAGTGATGATAGCATCCACACAGAATTCACTCTTTATCCAGGCAAAAATGCCTCCGACATTGAGTCCAGAGGAACGATCATCACGATATAATGAGTAACCAGTTATATTCAAGGCATCATTTGGAATTGAAGGCTGAAGCCAGCTTTCGGTGACCAAGATGCAGTCAGGTGAACAACGATGAACATGGTAAAATAAATCGTCCATTTTATTACAGATAGAGCGAGCGTTCGTAACGATAAAAGAGGGTAGTTGAGCATGACGTTATTAAAGCTCTTTAGATGTAATTCCCTAAAAGAAATGACCTTCCATTGTATTTTATGCGATATTCAGAGCCCAAATTATCCTCAATCCTGTGAAGGATAAAAATGGTTAATTTACAGAATTTATGCGAGGCATTCGCCGCATGCACCGCACCGCGTCTATTGACCGCACGCCACTGAGTGCAATGGAATCACATCAAATGTACAGAAAAATAATAAAAGATAGAGCTTTGTGGTTTATGTCATTTATTCTACCAATTTTGTCATTGACTTGCGGCAAGGTCACGTAAAATTAATCTATCAGGAGGAGTAGAACTAAAACAAACTGTTATCTGTGAAATATAGACTCAAATTCTCACTACAATAATTTGCAAATTGTTGCTTGGTGCAATGGTGGTTATGTAGTTACATGTATATAAAATTAAACCTATAGTGAAGAATTCATGACATTCGTGTAACACAGGTGATAATGCATGGATGAAAGAAGAGACCCAGTAAACATTGTGACGTCATTGTGACGTCCCATTGATGTCATCATGCGTCTGAGACGTCTATGACCAGAACAGGATGTCGCAGTGACCTCCCATCAAAGACGTCAGAATGACCGCCTGTATATGACGTCACTGTGACATCCAAAGTGTGACCACAAACATTATCAATGAGCCACAACCAGTCATGAAATTATGACGTTTACGCTATGATGAATGAATTCCACTTAATTGCAGTAAGTTTTGGGACTATCTTTTTTAATTTCCATTCTCGAACTCTCGATCTCTCACTCACTTTATCTATCTCCTCGCTTTTCTTGATACTTTTTCTTCTGATAATGATTCTCTGTCATAGCCTAATTTCTCTTCTTCTTCCTCTTCTCTTTCTCCCTATTTCTATTAATCTCTCAACTTAATTCTTTTCTTCCTCCTCTTCTATTTCTCCATACTTCTCTTCATTTTTTTCTCTTGTTCCAATTCATCATTTCTCTTCTTCTTCCATATCTCTTCTCACTTCTCTTTTTCCTCCTCTCCTTTCTCTTGATTTCTCATTCTTCCTCCTCTACTCTGTCTCCTCATTTCTCTCATTTATCTTCCTTTTATTCTTCTGTTTCCTTATCAGCTCTTCTTTTTCTTCTTCTATTTATTATTCTCCCATCAATCTGTTTTCTGCTTTGTTTTTTACTAAAATCGATGTATCTTCGAAAATAACATAATGTAAAAATTCATCACTAATTTCTACCCATGCATTTCTTATTAATAGGATTCATGTTTATCGAAGGGTATTTGATGAATCCCAATTTTGCGATTGCAGTTGGAATAGAATACAATTGCAATACTTCAATATCATAATTCAACGGATCTCTTTTTCGGATTCATTCGTGCCGGTACTCGATGCATGGAATGAGTCTGTCTTTCGATGATTTAAAAGCATCCCAGCGTTGGCTGTCACGTCATTAAGTGCAGCCCTCGTATTTCATTTCTGAATAGAGGAGAACTGCGCACAGATTATTTCCCTACTGCCGCCTGGGCGAATGACCTTCAATCAACGCGTCACTATCGATAATCACATGACAGCGAGAGGAAACGTGCAAGCAGTCCTTCATTTCATTCATGTTACTCGCACTGCGCATCGAACGTGATTCATGTTTTGCGATACGGTTTTAGTAGTGATAAGTCTACGACTTAGACCAAACTTTCTTAAACGACGCCTCGAGCACCTTTCCTTAGGACATTTGGAGGAACTTAAATCCACCTTCCATATTCGACCTCCACAATCAATTCACAGATCATTTATTTCTATTTTCAAGTTGCAGACCGGCAGTTGACGACTAAGCTTTTGCCTATATCATCTTACAAAACATCTTGTGATTTGGTTCACCTCATATTTAGTGACTTGACTTTATCTCCTACATTAGTCGCTGAAAACCAAGGCTTCGAATTTCCTTTCGTGATCTCTGACAAGAAAATAGTCTAATGCAGTGCAACAAAATGTTTTTCGATGATTGATATCATCAATTGCCGGAGTTTACAGGTGAGATGTCTACTCTTTTCACTTCTTATTAAGTTTAAGTGAATTAACTACGCACTGGATTAGTTATAAGCCTATTTTCACGAAATTATTATAAATGTTGAAGCTAATTCATGAAATCGCAAAAATAAAAGAAAAATTACTTTAATTGTCTATAAAACATGGCATCATCTGATATCAATTAATTTGTTTCAAATTTCGTGGCTCTCGAATTGGAATCAGATTAGTTCCTCCCGCCGAAGATAATTTACCATAATTAGAGGCTTTACATACATTTTGCCATGCTTAAAAAGGAACGCTGCTATTCGAACATTTTCATCTTCCTGTTATTGAACTGTTGTGTAATCATCAATATAATACTTAAAGTTTTCTGCAAAATACTGAAGTTTGTACCATAGGAATAACCGACAATGCATAGGCAACCATTTTGACGATCAAAATGTTGTGATTGTGCATTGATTTTTTACGTAAGTGAATAATTTAAATGTACTGTAACAATGTAATAATGCAAGGTACAGGTATCTGAGCTTATTAAGCAATTCTAGATAATGATTATGATTCTACTGTATATTTGAATAATTGGACGATTGTACGTCACACATATCAGTTTGCAATCTCGTAATGCGTGCACATACATAAGTTTTGTTGAATAATATTCAAACAAGCTTATTTTGTTGAATGTTATCAATTATTGCGAAAATGAATGAATAAATAATTTGCTTTTGCTCATGAATGTATTGGATGCAATGTATTTTTTGCTAGCCTGGATTTTTATGAAATGGTTGCAAACATGACAATATTATAATTTGCATATTTGTAAGGTTAGCAACACACTCTGGGCTACATAAAATAGGCCTATATTCGATTTAATTATAATAAAACGTTATGTTTCGTATTATGTTGTAAATAGAACAAAACGTTTATTATTTGATGATAATTATGATGTCTAAAAAATGATTACCCTTTACTCAGTTTATAAATAAAGCCACTAAATTCATTTTGATAAAATTAAAAACTAATTCTTGCACAATGCATTTCGTCCATTCAATTCAAGTGCAAACATGCAGGATTGAATATGAAATACAAAATCTGAAATCATACTTCTACAGCAATGAATCTATGAACAAAAGGATTGTTCATAGATATATTACTGCAGAAGTAAGCTTATATGATTTTAGATTTTGTATTTTATATTCAGTCCACGTTTATACTTAAATAAGATTGGGCGAAAGTCATTGTGCAAGAATTAGTTTTTAATTTTATCAAAATAAATCTAGTGGCTTTTTTTATTTATTGATAATTATGATGATTAATTTTATCATGATTGTGCAATTAATTGTGTGTAAATAAATTAGCCTATAGCCGGAAGATGATGGTCGCTTGTCCCGCATTTGCTTGAAAAACAGAGGAAACACTATCTAAACAAGGAATTCTCTCATCATATGAATGTCAAATTTTATTGGGTTGTACAGTATTAATGCAAAATCATGTTAAAATTCATGATCTAATTTTACAGGCGATAAATATCCGAAGATGGTCAAAAATCAAAAATATATCAAAAACTGTGTCCCTGTCCAGATGCAGAGCATTGCATGCATTCAAAATATAATGACAATGTGAATTTTAAAATGTATGTTTTTCTAAATTTTAGTCTAATTTTAGTTTCTAATTATGTCTTCAATTTATAATTTAGCTTCGATAGCCTCTAGATTTTAGGCAACAAGCATGAAGAAACTTTTATTTTGGATCAGTTGTGCCTCATCTCAATAAAAGAAATTTTATATTTTACGAACTATACAGAATTATATATTGTTCATATTCAATGTAGGCCCTATATGCCTACATGTCGAAGCATCTTCTCTACGGTGACTCAAATTCAATAGGCATGCATTTCGATACCTCTGATAAGCAATTTCATCATATTAGATATTGATATTCTAATATAGTGATTTCTCTTTTGAGCGTTGTATATGTATGCCTACGTGTATGTAATTTTTGTGATCTAAGTAAAATTTTGCTGTTTCTTACTTCAGGTACGTCGTGCTTACAAAAGGTCAATGGAATATCGAAGAAGGATCCGTGATTTATCAGCGTCTGCTTTTGTCTCAAGTGGAACGTGTATGCAAACAGAAATACCTAGATAATTTGCGAAAATATAATTATCCACAGATGATTCCAATGTTTTCGCTATCTTCATAATTGGGTAAATGATTGAAACTAGTTTTAAGTATGGTAATGGGATGTCTGTCACGATGTCAATTGACTCATTAGGACGTCTCGTAGGAGCACTTTGAAGACGTACGTTGGATGTCCCGGCGGGATGTCAGACTGACGTCCTGTGAGAGTTCCGCTGACGTACGTGGGATGTCCCGCCGGGATGTCATACTGACGTCCTGTGATTCTTCCGCTGTGACGTCTTTTTTACTGTCAAATAAGACGTACGTGGGCCATCCTGGAATGACGTCGTCATGACATCCCGCTGACGTCACATGTTTACTGG
>CAJQUW010005407.1:15000-48969 GCA_907163375.1 Prostheceraeus crozeri | reverse complement strand
TAATTGATTAGCAATCTTATTTAAATCGAAATTCGTTGTTGTCTGTGTTCCATATAATTTAAAAAACTCATTTATGTTGCTCATTTTATAATAAAAAAATTTCTTAAGGGAGCCCCTAGAAGTCAGAGGGGGGGGGTATTGATTTAAAACTGTTCTCTAATGATGTCTTTCTTTACTACTTAGTCAGAAGGGGTATTGATTTAAAAAATTTTTATAATGATGACTTTCCTTACTACTTGGGGGAGGGGGTATTGATTTAAAACTGGTCTCTAATGATGTCTTTCTTTACTACTTATTCAATTTTGAAATGATTTAATTTAATCTAAATTTAAACGTTACATTGTTGCATTGTATTAGTAAAGTTGGTGTTTCGTACATCTTTTATCAATAGTAAGTCATTACTCATCAATATGTGTCAATTCTTTATTCCCAATTGCTTAGCAATCTAATTTAAATCGAAATTTAATGTGGTTTTGTTTGCCGTATATTTTTAGAATGTCTCTAATGTTTCTCATTTTAAATGGAATAAAATCTATTTCAGAACTTTCTCAAAAGAATTAGCGTGTAGCAGCTGCTAAAATTGTTTCAGCTGATAGGGGTGAAGGAAATCACAGACAAATAGCGCATAATGCGAGTTGTGAAATCTCATTCACACTATGAAAACAAAAGAACAAATACAATCTAAACACAATAGACATATGAGAGAGAAGAGAAATGAATGAGCATTTCTCTTCATTTTGGGTTTCCATAACAATCATTCATGCGACATTGCTTGAATGGAAAAATACACCAACTGTCGCGCCGATGTCAGAAAGTTTGTCGATAAATGTGTCGACATGGCGCGACAGTTGGTGTATTTTTCCATTAGCGTTCAAGGTCATTCTATTAAAAGCATATGGGAATTATTCTCATTGAAGACAAGCAATTGTTTTAAATAATGCATGTCATTGTGAATACAATATTCCTGTAACAGACAGGAACGAGAGAGAGAGAAAGAAAGAAAGAAGACACGCTGCTCCGTAAAAGTTTAATTGAGATAACGAAGGATATATTCTTGAGGTTCCTTCCACTTTTGTTTCATCCATTTCTGAAGTTCCTTCCATTTTTGTTCGTTCCATTTCTGAAGTTCCTTCCACTTTTGTTTCATCCATTTTTAAAGAAATATTTTTAACGGCAAAGCCCTGAACCTTCGGTTCGCTAGTCACATGATATATTTTAAAAACCTGAAAGATGGATAAAATTCATGAATTTGAAATTCTCAACTTTTATGATTTTCGCTGTCCTTGAACGGTCATGATTTTGGCGGGGGTGAAAAATGACATAATCACAAATTTGAGATTCTTAACTTTTATGATTTTCGGTGTCCTAGAACGGTCATGATTTTGGGGGGTGAAAAATGTCATAATCACAAATTTGAGATTTTGAAAAATTTGAAAAATTGGGTATTTTTAAAAACGCCCAAATCGGAGCGAAGCTCCTCTGGCTTTAGCCGATTTATGAATTTAGGTCTTCATAACCTGAAAAAGGGTTCAAATACATGAATTTATGTCGTTTTTAAAAGTACCATTTTTCAAAAAATGGTACTTTTTGAATGGACTAAATTCATGAATTTAGGTCTTAAAAACCTGAAAAAGGGACTAAATTCATAAATTTATGTCGTTTTTAAAAGTACTAATTTTTTTGATTTTATGGTGTCCTGGAACGGTCTTTTGTCCATTACTTGCCGCCCGGTCGGCCAATTGTTTCAGATACAGGAAGTGTTACCCGTACCTGTGCTACTCTGATTGAACATTTTTTGGCTCCGATTGCGCATTCTGTTAACAGTTATGTCCGAGATTCCCTCCACGTTATCAGTGTTATAAATGATTTTAAGATTGAGGACTCTTCGTTTTTGGTGACTATGGATGTCTCGTCATTATATACAAATATCCCCACAGAAGCCGGTATCGCCGCTGTAAGTCGGGCTTTTTTGAAGTTCCCTGACAGGAGTAGACCGGACTTGACTTTACTCACTATGCTACGGCTACTTCTCACGGCCAATAATTTTTGTTTTCGTAGCGAACATTTTATTCAGGTACAGGGTACAGCTATGGGTTGTGCCTTCGGTCCGTCCTACGCCAACATTTTTCTGTCAGACTGGGAGGACCAGATTAAAAAAGACTTCTACGTCCAACCTCTTTTGTGGCTCCGTTACATTGATGATATATTCTTTGTCTGGAACTCTAATGAGTCGACCTTACTTGAATTTTGTAAATTTGTAAATAGTATTTACGATAGTATTAATGTAGATATGAAACACAGTATTACCGAAATCCGCTTTTTGGATCTTTTATTGTACAAAGGTAATAATCGTATTTTGTACAAAGTTGGTTTCAAACCCACTGACACGCATGCTATTTTGTCACCGTCGTCATATCACCCGCGCAGCGTCTTCTGATCTATTGTTTTTGGTCAAGTTTATAGATGGGCTGCGAGAAGTTCCACTTATCAAGATTTTTTAGAGACTAAGCGTATTGTACAGCCTGTCTGGATTAAGCAGGGCTATACGCGTAGTGCTATCCGTAATGCAGTAAGGCGTGTTTTTTATTTAACGGGGCAGGCACCTGGCAGGTGGGAGACTGGTTTCTTCCCCTGCAATTGTATTATATGTAAGTACAGTAGTTTTACTAATACTGTAAATAACCCTGTAAATAGTAACTCTTACTTTATTGTACATAGGCTTACGTGTAACTCACGTAATGTTATTTATTTTATATTTTGTAAGAATTGTAAATCTGGATACGTTGGCCAAACGTCTAGAACTCTGTCTAAGCGTATCTCCGAGCATTTGTACCATATCAGCACGTCGTATTCCACTCCTGTTGCACGACACTTTAATGAGTCATGTAGTCCTAGTGACTTTTGTTTTACGGGTCTTGAGCACTGCCCAGGTGACAAGAAGCGTCTTTTACATGAGAACAATTGGATGAAACGACTCCATACCCTTGCACCACTTGGTATGAACATTGAACTCAACCGCCTTGACCGTATGCATTTGGTCTTACCATTTAGTGACTGTAGCCAACGTGTAATCCAGCTATGTAGGAAGGAACTCAAAGGTGTCGACATTTGCCCTTCTTTTAAGATGCATAGGAACCTGGGTCGGCTTCTAACTACCAACCGTTAACTGTCGTGCTTTTTTAACTCTTGAAAGTCATACGTTTTGTTCAGTATTTACCTTTATCGCATTGCAATTTGAATTATTTTGAATGTTTTGAGTTCGTTGCATGTTCTGAGTTATCTGCATGTTCACGTTTGAACTCGTTTCACGCTTCTTTAATGCATGAATCATTTAATGCATGAACTTGCTATTATTATCTGCATGAATATTGATTTGCATTGATTATCTGCATTAACATTGATTTGCATGTTCGGTTGCATGTTCTGCTTTATTTGATTGACTCACGCTCACAGCCTAGTTTGCTTTGTGCTCAAATAGTTTCTAATTTGTTGCAGTGTATTTATTGTGGAACTGACGAAGTCATTATAACGAAACCGGTTTTCCACAGTTGCGCTGTTTTTCCTTAATTTTGTGGTCTCTGGTGGATACTTGTGCTGTGGGGTCGGTGTGAGGATCCCGGGGAACTATCTCCCTCTCTCTCTCCCACTGTCTCGATTGAGGACTCGACGTCATGACGCGAGTATTCTACAGCTCTCAACATCGTAGAGGTCAGCCTCACAAACATTCTGATAATCATTCCAACAGTCGGCCGAAGGCGGGACCTGGACCTCGTCAGCGGGGTCACAACCTACCACGGGGACAAGTGCCGGTTTCTGGTGTTCGTCAACCAAAGATACCGCCCGAGTTCTTCAACCTAACAAAGAAGCACTTTGTGTTAGTTAAATGCTTTCATCATCAAGCGGTTCTAGAAAAGGGGTTTCCACCTTCCCTTTCTAAGAAGACGTTCCTTTTGAGTGATTCTGTGAATCCAGCCTTCAAGGACGATGCCTTTAAAGCTTCAATATCGGCTATCTCTACTGAGTGGTGCACTGCCGTTCAAGCAGCTCTAAAAAGTCACTACTCTTGCTTGGTGACTGATGCGATTCAACACATATCTTTGAATGGTACTTACCCTGACCTCCTAGACCGTTCACTTCAGTTGGTAATTAAGTGGGCTCGGAATCAACTTGGCAAGAGGCTGGATGACTGTGTTCTTGACAAGGCGATTTCCACCATCCATCGCCACCAGCTGTTACTTGAGCGAGTTTCTCCGTCTTACCAAGAGGTTACGGCGCCGTTTCAGTCTTCTTTTCCGATGAATGGATTCGTCGTACACCAGCATCCCGTTCCTCCCTCGCCTACTCTTTCTGTGAGGGAAGTGTCTGACAAGGACACTCAGACTGACTTTATGCCGGTTCAAGCACCCACTCCTGACCCTGATCCTATCCTCACTTCAGCTCCATTTTCTGTGGATTTGGATGACTCTTTGGTTGACTCGTCTCATCAGGAGTCGAGAGTGGATTCTGGGTTTTCAATCTTTGTGAAGGGTGACCAACCTCAAACTTCGTCTCTGGTTCAGACTAGATTGATAGACCTGAATTCTTTCAGCTCGAAGGATTCGCCCTCTGATAAAAACGATCTAGACTGTACTAAGTCCAAAATTGTCCTCGGCGATAGTAACTTTAAAGATCTTTCACTTAACGACAGTTCTGTCCTAGCAACCGAGAAGGGTCGACTTAGTTTTTTTAAGTCTTTTTTACAGTCGATCCGCAGTGTTTACGAGTGTGTGACGGACTTCGTTATTTGCCTCTCCTCTCTGGACGAGAGAAATAAACCGTCAACCAATTTTGCGACCTTTCGGTCGGTTATGTATAACGCAAAACGTATTTTTCCAAATGCGAGGTTGTCTGTGCTTTTGAGTATCATTCCTACTCAGGCAGATGAAGCCGTTCGGTCGGACTTAGAAGCTTTTAACGATGCAATTCGTAGCAAGTTACCGACGGGTTGTGAGACCATTACGTTACCCACAAATTTTGCGGTTTGTTCCAATGTGTGGAACTCATCTGAAAAGGAAGAGGTCTATTCTGCGATCAAGGATTTTTTATTAAGTCTGTAGCCAGTTGTTTGAACGGCTCATCTTTTAGTAACACTCTGTGTAAAGATAATTTCTTATGTACTGCCAATTCTTTGGTTGTTAATAGTGGCACTCTTTCTCTTTTAAGTCATACTTGTAAGTTTATCCCTACACCTGTTGGTCGATGTTGCCATAGGGATATTGTTCTAGGTCTTGATGACTTTTTACGCAAGTTTCAGTGGAGATTTGTGAATTTCAAACCTGATTTTTCTGCTCGCTTTGCTTTTCATAGTGGGAAGTTTCCGCCGAAAGAACTAATTCCAGAATCTGTTTTGTTTTCTTGCTCTAATATCCGTAAGCATGTTCTGTCCTTGTTAAGTACTTGCTCTGCCTGTTTTCCTACTGACAACCTGTCTGTCATTGAAAGACAAGAGCTTCTGCGCTTAAGCGAGGATTCGTCTATTGTGGTCACTCCGATGGACAAAGGCAGCGGCTGGACTATCTTGCCTGCTAACCATTATGAGGCAGAAGCATTGAGACAACTGTGTGATGAAACGTTCTACCGCCCTTTAGAGGAGGATGTTGATGCTCCAACTCGTGCTCGGCTGGTGAACTTGTTGAGTTACCTGCATAAGAACAATTTTCTGTCCAAGCGTGAACTTAAGGCCCTCGAACCTCATCGTTCGGAGAGACCGAGAAATTTCTACCTTTTACCTAAGGTTCATAAACCTGATTGGCTTTATTCTCGTATGCCGCCCGGTCGGCCAATTGTTTCAGATACAGGAAGTGTTACCCGTACCTGTGCTACTCTGATTGAACATTTTTTGGCTCCGATTGCGCATTCTGTTAACAGTTATGTCCGAGATTCCCTCCACGTTATCAGTGTTATAAATGATTTTAAGATTGAGGACTCTTCGTTTTTGGTGACTATGGATGTCTCGTCATTATATACAAATATCCCCACAGAAGCCGGTATCGCCGCTGTAAGTCGGGCTTTTTTGAAGTTCCCTGACAGGAGTAGACCGGACTTGACTTTACTCACTATGCTACGGCTACTTCTCACGGCCAATAATTTTTGTTTTCGTAGCGAACATTTTATTCAGGTACAGGGTACAGCTATGGGTTGTGCCTTCGGTCCGTCCTACGCCAACATTTTTCTGTCAGACTGGGAGGACCAGATTAAAAAAGACTTCTACGTCCAACCTCTTTTGTGGCTCCGTTACATTGATGATATATTCTTTGTCTGGAACTCTAATGAGTCGACCTTACTTGAATTTTGTAAATTTGTAAATAGTATTTACGATAGTATTAATGTAGATATGAAACACAGTATTACCGAAATCCGCTTTTTGGATCTTTTATTGTACAAAGGTAATAATCGTATTTTGTACAAAGTTGGTTTCAAACCCACTGACACGCATGCTATTTTGTCACCGTCGTCATATCACCCGCGCAGCGTCTTCTGATCTATTGTTTTTGGTCAAGTTTATAGATGGGCTGCGAGAAGTTCCACTTATCAAGATTTTTTAGAGACTAAGCGTATTGTACAGCCTGTCTGGATTAAGCAGGGATATACGCGTAGTGCTATCCGTAATGCAGTAAGGCGTGTTTTTTATTTAACGGGGCAGGCACCCGGCAGGTGGGAGACTGGTTTCTTCCCCTGCAATTGTATTATATGTAAGTACAGTAGTTTTACCAACACTGTAAATAACCCTGTAAATAGTAACTCTTACTTTATTGTACATAGGCTTACGTGTAACTCACGTAATGTTATTTATTTTATATTTTGTAAGAATTGTAAATCAGGATACGTTGGCCAAACGTCTAGAACTCTGTCTAAGCGTATCTCCGAGCATTTGTACCATATCAGCACGTCGTATTCCACTCCTGTTGCACGACACTTTAATGAGTCATGTAGTCCTAGTGACTTTTGTTTTACGGGTCTTGAGCACTGCCCAGGTGACAAGAAGCGTCTTTTACATGAGAACAATTGGATGAAACGACTCCATACCCTTGCACCACTTGGTATGAACATTGAACTCAACCGCCTTGACCGTATGCATTTGGTCTTACCATTTAGTGACTGTAGCCAACGTGTAATCCAGCTATGTAGGAAGGAACTCAAAGGTGTCGACATTTGCCCTTCTTTTAAGATGCATAGGAACCTGGGTCGGCTTCTAACTACCAACCGTTAACTGTCGTGCTTTTTTAACTCTTGAAAGTCATACGTTTTGTTCAGTATTTACCTTTATCGCATTGCAATTTGAATTATTTTGAATGTTTTGAGTTCGTTGCATGTTCTGAGTTATCTGCATGTTCACGTTTGAACTCGTTTCACGCTTCTTTAATGCATGAATCATTTAATGCATGAACTTGCTATTATTATCTGCATGAATATTGATTTGCATTGATTATCTGCATTAACATTGATTTGCATGTTCGGTTGCATGTTCTGCTTTATTTGATTGACTCACGCTCACAGCCTAGTTTGCTTTGTGCTCAAATAGTTTCTAATTTGTTGCAGTGTATTTATTGTGGAACTGACGAAGTCATTATAACGAAACCGGTTTTCCACAGTTGCGCTGTTTTTCCTTAATTTTGTGGTCTCTGGTGGATACTTGCGCTGTGGGGTCGGTGTGAGGATCCCGGGGAACTATCTCCCTCTCTCTCTCCCACTCTCTCCCACTCTCTCCCACTCTCTCTCTCTCTCTCTCTCTCCCACTCTCTCTCTCTCCCACTCTCTCTCTCTCTCTCTCCCACTCTCTCTCTCTCTCTCTCTCCCACTCTCTCTCTCTCTCTCTCTCTCTCTCCCACTCTCTCTCTCTCTCACTCTCTCTCTCTCTCTCCCACTCTCTCTCTCTCTCTCTCTCTCTCTCTCTCTCTCTCTCTCTCTCTCTCTCTCTCCCACTCTCTCTCTCTCTCTCTCTCTCTCTCTCTCTCTCTCTCTCTCTCTCTCTCTCTCTCTCTCTCTCTCTCTCTCTCAAGAACTCAAGAACGTTTATTAGCCATCATCGTGGCAAAACATACATGAATGATTTATAAAAAGATGAAATGTTGTGGGTGTGAAGTGATTACAATATGAAATGGTAAAATGATAAAATGAAGCGATGGGATGAAGAACGTTCGATATCCACCAATAAATACTATCAAATAGTTTGATCTTTGATAGGAGAGGAGACTTATCTGTTCAACACATGGGCTTCAGGTAATTTGCATCAAAATGTTAAGGCTGGAATGCATTGTGTAAAAAAATTAACATTTAATTCATTTTCATTCGCATTCATTTACTCAAAACTTGATTATAAACAAACATTACATATGTTTCCAAGGTAATCATGCACATAAGATTCAAAGATTAATGTTGAGTCGGTTTCATATTTTTAATGTTATCAATTTTATTAAATTGACAGCCACACACACTTTCACACTCAAATCCTTATGTTATTTTACGAGTCATATTCGAAGGTCCGAAAACATATAATGACGAAGAAGCAACAATTTATAAAGATTTAAGCAACAAGTAATGCAATCAAATGGCTTGCAAGACTCACCTGTAATGTATAAGTGAAAAATTTGTCTTCAATATGTGTATATGTAGGACGTATAAATTTTCCGGACCTTCAATGACTCGGTATTGTGCAAGAGTGAATTAACAGCTACAGAGGAGACGTGTCTGTTGCAGTAAACAGATCTCACTCTCTATTGTCTAATTATCGATTTGATGCAACTTGTAAGGCATGTGTGCATAGCTATCGCTGGTGATTGTTAGCCAGTATCTTATTGGTCCATGTTTCAGCATGGTTTCTTGCCTAGTTTCAGACGATATTGTGCATAACGGTTTTAGATCATGTAGAATGGCACCGTGGGAGGAATAGCTTGTCAGCTTTATCTATAACACAAAGCAATCTCATATTTGCAGTTTAACATAGAGATAGATGTTTGTTTTTCATTCCATTCAATATATGGCAAGCTGTTATTCATGATCGAGTGTGCCATAGAGATCTATAGTACGATGACATGCAAATCTCATAGATGACATCCAATGTACTAGATTCAATGAATCCATCCATTGTATTTTCAATTTCTATGGCTATTGTTATAATAAATTCACGGCTGTCCATCAATTATCTATAGTAATCAATGCATAAAGGATGCATAGATATCTCATTAATCCGAGTTTCTGATTGAATTTGCTTCCTCGATATATCTTGCGAGCATTTTCATCTGTTTTAGATTCAGCCTGTTCATCGCATCATAGAAATCTGTTCTATTATCAGCTTTAAAGAAGGGAATGAAATTGTTTCTTATATCAATGTATTTTGAACAATGCAAGACAAAGTGCACCAAATCTTCGATATCATCACTGTCACAATTTTGACATATACATTCATTGTATGATCTTCTGTCATTATATCTACCGATTTCAGTAAATAGTGTGTGGTTGCCAGTTCTTATTTTCAAAATTAGAAGAACTACTTTATTGTCATTTGTTAAATTCAGATACGTTTTTAGATTACATTCAAACCGGCATAGTTCTAAATATTTCAATCCTTTATGACTATTTTTAGCAATCTCAATCCATTGTTGTCTGAAATATTCAATTAAGCGATTATTTACTTTGGACTTGTAATTTATATTTTCGTCAATATCATGAGGGTTGCATAAGTAATCAATGTTGAGTTTTCTCATTAATTTGATTATCCGTGATATCCAAGATTTATTAAAATTTGGACGTTCTATGTTTACATAAACACTGTTGAATATTTGCTTAATCAGTTGTTTATCATTTAATTTAGTCAATTTTAGCCAGTAGTTTATCGCAGCTTTAAAAAAATGGTATTCTACAGGTCTGATTCCAAATTCTCCAATGATACAATAATTTGGTGTTGTTTTTTTTAAACGATAGAATTTTTTGAAGAATTGTATTTGTATTTTATTTAAATCCTTCAGATTTTTATCAAAGCATAATTCAGCACCGTATTTCATTTTGGAGAGAGTTAGCATTTCAAACGAATTTCGCAATATTTCACCGTCTACGTAACCAAATTCTTTCATTGTTTTTCCTGTTATACATGCTGAAATTTTACCTCGCTCTGATAATTTTGAAATATGTCTTTTATCATTTTTGGATATAATTACACCAAGATATTTATACTCATCCACTATTTCAATTGATGATATTTTTCCATTTAATTCTACATTTACTTGTTTATATTCATGCTTTTCATTGATAATCATAACTTTTGTTTTATCATAATTAATGCTTAAGCAGTTTTCATAGCAGTAGTTTTGGGTGATTTTGATTTGTTGAATTAGTCCCTGTTTCGAAGCGCTCATTAGCAATATATCATCAGCATAGATTAAAGAAGCAATTTTCAGATTTCCAACTTTTATAGGATCAATCTTCAATATGTTCTCATCTAGGTTTAGTAGCAAGTCATTCATATATAAGCAAAATAGGGTCGGTGATAGACTGTCGCCCTGAGGAATACCATTTTGTAAATTAAAAATGTTGCTTTCTACTCCATTATATAGAATCTTATATGTTTTACAATTGAGTATATTTTCTAGTAGATTAATGAACATTCCTTGAGGTAAAATTTTTCTTAATTTTGAAATCAGCATATTCTTTGGTATGCTATCGAAGGCCTTTGAAA
Source organism: Prostheceraeus crozeri (assembly GCA_907163375.1). Classification (NCBI taxonomy): domain Eukaryota; kingdom Metazoa; phylum Platyhelminthes; order Polycladida; family Euryleptidae; genus Prostheceraeus; species Prostheceraeus crozeri. Next base: position 38,258 of record CAJQUW010005407.1, on the reverse strand, counting down.
GATCAATAAAACAAAGATACAGTGGCTTTTTAGCATTCTTACTTATTTGCATTACTTCTTTCAAAATCCAAACACTGTCGACTGTGGAGTTGTTTTTCCTGAAACCAATCTGAGCTGAATGAAGTAAATCATGCCTGTCAATCCAATCATTTAAACGGTTGTTAAAAATTTTCGTTAAAAGTTTTTCAAGGCATGAGGATAAATTTATGAATCTATATGAATTAACATCATTCTTATCTCCATTTTTGAAGATAGGTGTCGTCCAGCTTATATTCCATGGAGTTTTTTGGTCCTCTACTATTTTATTAAACAAATGTTCAAGAACTTTTAAAGTACATTCAATATTTTTCTTTAATATTTCATATACAACTTTGTCAGGTCCGCTAGATTTAGAATTATTCATCATCATCAAAGATTCAGTGATTTCTTTTTCCTGTATCTTCCCATTAAGAGTTACATATGTGTTTACATTCAGTTCATTTAAGCTTGAAAAATCGATTGTCTTGCATAATTCCAAATTTGATTTAGTTAAAGTTTTGTCTTTATTTTCAATTTCTTTTTTAAAATCATCTGCACATAGTGAAGTTTTGGCTTTTATTTTGGAATGATATTTTTTACCATTTATCAGTTGCCAATACATTTTATAATTATTGCTATTTTTGGCATCTTTAAGATCATTCAGTTTTTTCGATTGCAATTTTTGCCTTTCTCTTTTGATTTTTTTGTTTAATGTCTTCTTTGATTCTAGAAGAAGGACTAGATTTTCATCTGTTTCATTTAGTATCCACTTTTCAACCGACGCTTTATATTCTTGTCTAATTTTCCTGGTTTCTATACTGTAAATTGCTCTTGATTTTATTTTATTTACTGTTTTAGAAGCGTCATGTGTGTATTTTAGAAACTGATCGTAAATTTCTTTTTGTCTCTCTCTCTCTCTCACTCTCACTCTCACTCTCACTATCTCTCTCTCTCTCTTTCTTGTAGGTGTTCAATGGCAATCATTCTACAAGAACTAGCAATGACCGACAAAATAGATTTTGTAGGATAAATGTCAGTCAATTGTCAGTCAACGGTTCACAGTGTACTCTGTCTGAGAGAAGAAATTTCGTTGTGTCTCCTTGAATTATGTAAATAAAGGTGTGTATCATCAGAAAGCACATGAGCCGTGCTTTTAGCCAGACAATAATTCAAGATTGAATTTGCACTGATTTGTGACTTGCATTCGCCAACTTGCGAATGATAATTTTTATCTACCAATTGACAATGATTTTAACAAGTCTACGGGTTCGAGGTTGAAAAATTTCCTCCTATATCTTCATGATAGACACTTTCTCAATAAGAGGGAATTGCGGGCTCTTGCGCCCCCGGATGACCCCAGAGACAGGAACTTTTACATCATTCCTAAAATTCACAAATCACCTTGGCCAAATGAATTCATGCCGCCCGGCAGGCCGATTGTTAGTGATATAAACAGTATATTGAGGAAGAGTGCGGCAATGGTGGAGCATTTTCTTGCTCAAATCGTTACACGTTCGCCCAGCTTTGTACGCGATTCCCTACACGTGATATCAATACTCAAGGACAAGATAGTTACCCCTAACACTATACTCTTTACGATGGACATAAAATCGCTCTATACGAACATCCCAATAGACGAAGGTCTTGCTGCAGTTAGCCGCGCTTTTTTTGAAGTATCCAGACAACCGCAGACCCGACCTAAATATTCTTTCGATTATGAGACTATTGCTCAACTCCAACGACTTTGTTTTCAAAGGAAAACGCTTCCTCCAAATTCAAGGAGTCTCTATGGGTAGTGCGTATGGCTCATCGTTCGCAAATATCTTTCTTACCGAATGGGAAAGTGGCTTTTTAAATTTAGAAAAATCACCTGACTTATGGATTAGATATATCGACGACATCTTTGGCATCTGGAGCCACGGTGAATACGAACTTTTTTCATTTTTTAAGTTGTTAATAATTTTCATCCGTCCATCTCTTTGACCTTGTCACATTCAAAAAGTGCCATAAACTTTTTAGATTTGGAAATCTATACAAATGGCCAGAGGTTAGGTCATCGAATCGGTTTTAAGGCGACTGACTCTCACAGTATTATTCCTCCCACTTCATATCACCCACGACACGTTTTTAAAAACATCGTGCAATGCGAATTATATAGATGGTGTATTCGGAGCTCAAATTACAAGGACTTTCAGAACATCAAAAGAATAGTCCAGCCATTTTGGAGAAAGAAAGGCTACACGAGAACACAAATTCGTAACGCTACAAAAACGATATTCCGACTTACACAACTCACTTATGAAGACTGGAGGCCAGGTTTCTTCTCATGTTCCGATGCCGACTGCGAAGTGTGTCCTTTTGTCTCTGAAATTCATTCTGTAAGACAAGACAATAACTGTTATCCGATTTTACATAAATTATCATGCATGTCAGTGCAAGTAATTTTTCTGATCGTATGCAAAAAGTGCAAAATGAGATATGTCGGCCAAACTACTCGTGAAGTTCGATCCCGGATCAAAGAACATTTAGACAATATCTATGCCGGACGTCATTCTTCTGTAGCAGAACATTTCAGCATCTGTGGCATAGATAGCTTCTCCTTCTCTGCAATAGAACGATGCAACAATGAAGATAAGCTGAACAATAAAGAAACAATATGGATCAAACGGCTACATACCGCTGCACCAACAGGCATGAACAAGATTGTGAACAACACCAAACCGATCAATCTCGTCATACCTCACAGCCTTTGCAGCCAGCGAGTGATCAATCTGTGTCGAAGCATGATGCCTGACGTCAGAACCCAAGCAGCGTATCGAACACATAGAAATCTGCGATCAATCTTGAGATGATTTAACATTGAAGTATAAAACGTTGTGTAACAGTCATTTCATCGGACTTGTACGCGGAATTGATAAAGTTTAAATACGAAACCGGTCTTCCGAATCATTTCGTTTTCTTATATTAGCACGTGATAGCAATAGTGCGAGCGGTACACGGACTTCTGTCCCTCTCTCTCCCTCACTCTCTCTCTCTCTCTCTCACTCTCTCTCTCACTCTCACTCTCACTCTCACTCTCACTCTCACTCTCACTCTCACTCTCACTCTCACTATCTCTCTCTCTCTCTTTCTTGTAGGTGTTCAATGGCAATCATTCTACAAGAACTAGCAATGACCGACAAAATAGATTTTGTAGGATAAATGTCAGTCAATTGTCAGTCAACGGTTCACAGTGTACTCTGTCTGAGAGAAGAAATTTCGTTGTGTCTCCTTGAATTATGTAAATAAAGGTGTGTATCATCAGAAAGCACATGAGCCGTGCTTTTAGCCAGACAATAATTCAAGATTGAATTTGCACTGATTTGTGACTTGCATTCGCCAACTTGCGAATGATAATTTTTATCTACCAATTGACAATGATTTTAACAAGTCTACGGGTTCGAGGTTGAAAAATTTCCTCCTATATCTTCATGATAGACGCTTTCTCAATAAGAGGGAATTGCGGGCTCTTGCGCCCCCGGATGACCCCAGAGACAGGAACTTTTACATCATTCCTAAAATTCACAAATCACCTTGGCCAAATGAATTCATGCCGCCCGGCAGGCCGATTGTTAGTGATATAAACAGTATATCGAGGAAGAGTGCGGCAATGGTGGAGCATTTTCTTGCTCAAATCGTTACACGTTCGCCCAGCTTTGTACGCGATTCCCTACACGTGATATCAATACTCAAGGACAAGATAGTTACCCCTAACACTATACTCTTTACGATGGACATAAAATCGCTCTATACGAACATCCCAATAGACGAAGGTCTTGCTGCAGTTAGCCGCGCTTTTTTTGAAGTATCCAGACAACCGCAGACCCGACCTAAATATTCTTTCGATTATGAGACTATTGCTCAACTCCAACGACTTTGTTTTCAAAGGAGAACGCTTCCTCCAAATTCAAGGAGTCTCTATGGGTAGTGCGTATGGCTCATCGTTCGCAAATATCTTTCTTACCGAATGGGAAAGTGGCTTTTTAAATTTAGAAAAATCACCTGACTTATGGATTAGATATATCGACGACATCTTTGGCATCTGGAGCCTCGGTGAATACGAACTTTTTTCATTTTTTAAGTTGTTAATAATTTTCATCCGTCCATCTCTTTGACCTTGTCACATTCAAAAAGTGCCATAAACTTTTTAGATTTGGAAATCTATACAAATGGCCAGAGGTTAGGTCATCGAATCGGTTTTAAGGCGACTGACTCTCACAGTATTATTCCTCCCACTTCATATCACCCACGACACGTTTTTAAGAACATCGTGCAATGCGAATTATATAGATGGTGTATTCGGAGCTCAAATTACAAGGACTTTCAGAACATCAAAAGAATAGTCCAGCCATTTTGGAGAAAGAAAGGCTACACGAGAACACAAATTCGTAACGCTACAAAAACGATATTCCGACTTACACAACTCACTTATGAAGACTGGAGGCCAGGTTTCTTCTCATGTTCCGATGCCGACTGCGAAGTGTGTTCTTTTGTCTCTGAAATTCATTCTGTAAGACAAGACAATAACTGTTATCCGATTTTACATAAATTATCATGCATGTCAGTGCAAGTAATTTTTCTGATCGTATGCAAAAAGTGCAAAATGAGATATGTCGGCCAAACTACTCGTGAAGTTCGATCCCGGATCAAAGAACATTTAGACAATATCTATGCCGGACGTCATTCTTCTGTAGCAGAACATTTCAGCATCTGTGGCATAGATAGCTTCTCCTTCTCTGCAATAGAACGATGCAACAATGAAGATAAGCTGAACAATAAAGAAACAATATGGATCAAACGGCTACATACCGCTGCACCAACAGGCATGAACAAGATTGTGAACAACACCAAACCGATCAATCTCGTCATACCTCACAGCCTTTGCAGCCAGCGAGTGATCAATCTGTGTCGAAGCATGATGCCTGACGTCAGAACCCAAGCAGCGTATCGAACACATAGAAATCTGCGATCAATCTTGAGATGATTTAACATTGAAGTATAAAACGTTGTGTAACAGTCATTTCATCGGGCTTGTACGCGGAATTGATAAAGTTTAAATACGAAACCGGTCTTCCGAATCATTTCGTTTTCTTATATTAGCACGTGATAGCAATAGTGCGAGCGGTACACGGACTTCTGTCCCTCTCTCTCCCTCACTCTCTCTCTCTCTCACTCTCACTTTCACTCTCACTTTCACTCTCACTCTCACTCTCACTCTCACTCTCACTCTCACTCTCACTCTCACTCTCACTCTCACTCTCACTCTCACTCTCACTCTCACTCTCACTCTCTCAAAATCTCAAAATCTCAAAATCTCAAAAAGTTTATTGCCCATCTGGTGGGAACAAACAAGGTACATATGAAATAATTACAGTAATGTCAAATGAGTGGCAGAAAAAATAAAGATGACAATGTATGGAATGGGTGAAATGAAAGCTAAAAACACACACTTGCACCATGATCGCCGTTGTATACCGCGAGTGAATTGGTGATTAGGATGAAAGTCTGAAAAAGTCTTGAGATATATACAGTCAAAAGTTTTGCTATGAACGGGACAATGTCGAATGAATGAATGAGTCATAACATCATTAACTAGAGGAGAGGAGACAAGCATGTATCAAAATATATAAACATCGTTTTCATTTTGATTTGAGAATGATTATTTTATGTTATTAATCAAGTTTATTTGGAATTTTTATTTGCACATCACACCCAGCAGCAGTTTACTAACCCTATTATTAATCCTATTATTTAATCGGAGGCACGGTTATTAAATCAAATTCAATGTCTGTGAATCAATAATCTTCAGTACATACCTGGAATGTGATCAAGAAATGGTTGAGAAACAGATAACAGCCTGTAATGTCAACCGTCCTCCGATTAAGTATCGTAGCGAGTGACCGAGATATTCCTATAATCTACTTTCAATGTCTGTGAGTAATTTTCACCATCACTTAACAATGCAATTCTGCTACCCATTGTTTTATTTGTTCGGTTCATTCATCAAGTGTTAGCGTTTCACCAAATTATATCGTAGAAATCAGATGAAGTAGCTGATTTACATATTGATTAGAAAAGTCAATCATGTTGATATTGTATGGTCGCATTCATGGACATCAGGTATGTTACTATCCGTATTCTATGATTTCATTCTGCATTTAGTCGGCAACGTTTAATATCATAAATGCCGGACCAGGTATTTTCAATGTTCCAGATATCGTCGTTTCCTAATTGTATTTATTGTTTAGAAAGAAAAGTCATTCGTTATCGCTGGATGGTGCAGAAACACGTTCTTAGACATAGGTTCGTCTACTGTCCGCTATCTATGTTCTTTTATTTTTGATGTCCATTGCTTTATCAATATATTCGCTAACTATTCTTATCTGTACACTTGTTAATGAGTTCATGAAATCATAGAAGTTTGTCCGTGAGAGATCTTTAAGATGCGGAATCAAAGCATATCTCACACTACTATAACATGGATATTTAACAATGAAATGAAATCTTCGTTGTCATTATGGTCACATAGTTTACAGACACAATCTTTATATGTACTGCGATTTTGATACGTACCAATTTCTGCTGCCAGTGTGTGATTTCCTGTTCTGATTTTGATAATATTATTAATTTTATATTTGTCGCTACTTAGTACTAGATATTGCTTTAATTCACATTGGAATCTGCACAATTCTAAATAATTAAAACCTTTATTGCTATGTTTGGCATTGTCGATCCATTCTTTCCTGAAGAACTCAATCAGACCATTATTAATTATTTTTTTTGGACTTTACACTGCAATCCAGGCTTTGTATTTCTCTGAATTTGATTTTGTCAAATAAATTGCTCATCCTGACACACCATGTATTGCGATAGGACCTATGGTATGTATTGCTTTGTATGTTTTTGAATATTCGCGTGATTAATCGTGAATTACTATCATCATTTAACTTAAGAAAATATTTAATTGCCGATTTATAGCAATAAAATTCAATTGGTCTGACACCAAATTCACCAATAATGCGATAGTTTGGCGTAGTTAGCCGTAAATGGTAAAATCTTTTGTAAAATTGCATAATCACACGATTTATGTCAGTTAAGTTTCTATCAAAAAACAGCTCACTTCCATATCGCATTTTCGATACCGTCAGCATTTCAAATGTTTCGGTTAGTATTCTACCATCAACACAGTTGAACTCCCTTAAAGTTTTAGCAGTTACGTATGAGGATGCTTTTCCTTTTTTCGTTAGCTCTTCTATGTGTTTTCTGTCATTTTTCGTGATCCAATAACCTAAATATTTGTATTCGTCGACAATTTCTATTGGTGATAGGCCTATATCATCCTCACCTGTTAAATTTAGCCTCTCATATTTTTCAATTTCGTTGAAGATCATTATTTTTGTCTTATTATAGTTGATTTTTAAGTTGTTATCTTCACAAAATTTATGAAGAAACTTAAGCTGTTGAATAATGCCAATTTGTGTTTCACTCATTAATAGAATGTCGTCAGCATATATGAGCGTCGCTATTTCTAAATTATTTATTTTTGCAGGATCATATTTAGTAATATTTCGATAAAGTTCAGTTGAAAAGTCATTCATATAAATACAAAACAGAGTGGGCGATAAGCTGTCTCCTTGTGGAACACCATGTTTCACCTGGAATTCGCCACTCTCTTCACCATTGAACAAGACTTTATAGGCTTTGAATTTTATAATATATATTAGTAATAGTAAAAAGTCACCATTAGGTATTATGCATCTCAATTTACTTATTAGTCTACTTTTTTGGACAGAATCAAATGCTTTCGAAAGATCAACAAAGCAGGTGTACAGTGGTTTTTTATCATTTTTATATATTTGTATTGTTTCTTTTAAGATCCATATATTGTCTATTGTAGAGTGATCTTTCCTGAAACCTGTTTGAGATTCATGTAATATCTTATATTTATCAAGCCATATATTTAGCCTATCATTTAGTATTCTAGTCAATAATTTTTCAATACACGAAGATAAGTTCAAACATCGGTAAGAATTAACATCTTTTTTATCACCTTTCTTAAAAATGGGGCTGATCCAACTGAAATGCCAAGGAGTTTCATGTTCAATCATAATTTTATTAAAAAGAGTATGTAGGATATTAATTTGGTTCGGGTCATTCTTTAGCATTTCATAGACAATTTCGTCTGGGCCACTAGATTTTGAAGTTTTTTGAGTATTTTACTGCATTTTCAATTTCCGCTGTTGTAATAGTTTGATTAATAGTGCCGTTATTTTCGGTGGGTGATATTAGATCTATGAGAGTTTCGTCGTTTCGATTGCTATTTAGATTTTCAACATCAACATTCCTGTTTCCAATACTTTCTTTGAAAGAATGAGCTGTTAACGAAATTTTATCTTTAGTGTTTTTCTTAGTCCTGCTTTTGTTCAATAATTCCCAATATCTTTTAGTGTCATTATTAGCTCTTGCTGCTTGGAGCTCATTTAGCTTTATCTGTTGCAATGACTTCTTTTCCTTTTTAATGCTTTTATTAAGTTCTCTTTTTGTTTGTAATAATAAATTTAAGTTTTGTTCAGATTGATCGGCTTTGTACTTTTCCACATTTAGTTTATATATTTTCCTAAGTAGCCGTAGCTCTTCAGAATAAATTATTTGTTTATTCAAATTCACCACAGTAGTTAATGATTTCTTATTGGCATCAACTAATTTATCATAAATTTCTGACTTATTTAGTTTCTCGTCATCTATTTCCTTTAGAATTCTTGTACTCTTAAATGAAATAGTTTGACGAAACTTTTCTATGTCATATTTTGGTGACCACTTGAGAGGCATAATGCGTTTGTTATGATTTATTTGTGTCTTAAATCTATTCTTTAATGCATTAGTTGTTAGTGCCTTTAAAGGTATCTTTAAATTAAATTTCATTGGTCTATGATCAGTAAATAATTGAGGTTCCAAAATTCTGAATCCTTCTAAATGTCTTAAAATTGACTCCGAAATTAATAAATAATCTATCACTGATTTATAACATCTATCATTTTGAAGTCTGCAGAATGTATGTTCTCCCTTTTCAAATCTGCCATTTGCTATAATGAGAGAAGTTTCATTGCAGAAATTTATCAGTTCTCTTCCTTGTTTATTTACAATTACGTCTTCAGAATTTCTTAATGGGAGATTCATGTGAGCATTGTCATTTAGTTTGTCTATTCTACTTTTTAGGTCTCCCAGCATGATAACATGCTTCATTTTGAACTTTTCTATATAACTTTTTATTTTGTCAAGGTATTCTTTATCTGCATAGTTAGACTCTCTGCTTTCTCTATAGCATAAAATGATATGTATTCTATTTATTTCCTTCCATTGTTGGTTTGATATTTGAATTATTATAATATCTCCATTTTCAGATGCCAATTTTTCTATGTTTAAACTCTCCTTTTTGTGGTATAGGCTAATTCCTTTAACTTGTCGCCCAAGGTTATTTTTAGTTTTGCTAGTTGTATTCATAACATCATATTGATCTATTGACAAGTTATTGTATTCTCTTAAGTGTGTTTCAGTGAAACATAATATATCTGCATCACATGTGTCATTAATCTTATTAACTCTACAATTTTATTGACATTTAATCCGTTTATATTTGTGTAAAATAATTTTACTGTCTGCATTTCCATCTCACTTTTTTCTGTCTCCTCTCCTCGCTCACTTTCGCTAAATAAACTGCTGCTGTTGTTGCATACCAGTTTGGTTGAAGTTATAGTGTCCTTGAGTCATGGGTAAAAAGGTTGGCTGTTGATAATACATGGTGGGCTGAGGTTGCTGCTGGTAGGACTGTTGCTGAGGCGGATATCGTTGATGAGAAGGATGACGATCTTGTTGCTGCGGTCTCGCAAAGTTATTTCTTGGCGTGTACCAATTTGGTCGATTATTTGAGTAGCAATTTCTTGCTATATGCCCTCTCCTTCCGCATGAGTGACATGTTGGCGGTGGTCGTCTTCGCTGTTGATAGTGGGGTCGCGATTGGTAGAATCTTTGCTGATACGATCTTGGATTGTAATAATGATTCGGTGGTGGTGGTGGTGGTGGTGGTGGTTGGTACGTCGGATATTCTTCTTGTTTTCTCAGTTTATGTTTTACACTGGCCTGCAGGTCGTCGATAAGATGTCTCAATACGGCTATTTCTGAGTTCGTGTCACGCTTTTGTGTTTCAATGAGGTTAATCAGCTCTTCGTTGTTCTTGTTACTGTCACTGTTGTTGTCAATTCTTTCTTCTTTGTTGTTGCTGGTGTTTCGACTTCTCTGTTGCTGTTCTTTCTCCTCGTACTCACTCAACTGGGTTTCGTAAACTGACACCGTCATCAGCAGATCCGAGTTCTTCCTATTCAGCATCTCCATGTCTTCCTTCAGAGTCTCAATTTGATCTTTGATTTCATCTCTTTGAACGGTTACTTCATACACCATTTTCTTCATTTGGTCGATTTCTTCTTCCTTGTTTTGGATTCGCATCTTGTACTCATTCACCAACAGATCTTTTCCATTGAATTTCTTTGTATTCTCTTCTATCATCTGGTACTCTGTAGGATGGACTTTCTTTACGCACTCGCCACACGTAAATTTTCTTTTGTACAAATTTTCCTTCATGTACTTTACCAACTCGTAAATGGGTAGATCGGTGCACGAATAATGCAGGATCCTCTCACATTTTCGACATGGAAGAAAAAATTGGTCTTCGATGGAGTGGGTGCACGTGCTGCATTTATCTTTGGAGGCAACAAAACCGGGATGTTGGGATGAGGATGAAGATGATTGGAGGGGTGATGTAGGCTGTGCCGTCACTGGAGCAGATGTAGACATTCTGGAATGTGATCAAGAAATGGTTGAGAAACAGATAACAGCCTGTAATGTCAACCGTCCTCCGATTAAGTATCGTATCTCTCTCTCTCTCTCTCAAAATTCAAAATTCAAGGGTTTATATTTCATGAATGAAATTACCCGTAATATGGAAAATGCAGGTAGTACATGTATATGAAAGTGGAGTGATCATCACCAAAGTTCTAATGTCATAATGAAATGTCTATCTGGAACGCAGGAACATATGATGGATGATGTCGGAAGATGGCACATAATGATGATGCGTAAGTGAGATAATGTCAACATGGAATCTTGCTATACATAGCATGCATTATAGCATAGTAAGCATAACGAAGGAGAGGAGACTTCATGCATCATTTTGACCTGATATATATATATATATAATATATATATATATATATATCAGGTCAAATACAAAAATATTGTAAATCAATGTTTGACATCAACGTTAAAGTTATTAATTTTCATAATTTTTCTTCAATCAGCAACTTCACTACCCATCGCACTTATTAATTATTTAATGACGGAGATCGGTCAAGCATATTATACACATCATAAGTCTCTAAACCGTAATAATAATCATAGCAGTTCAGTGATGTCCTAATTGTATTATATGATTATAACAACATCATTGATGCTGCTTTAATCTTTCTATATTATGATAATTACATGAAGGAAGTATATCTCACCTGTAATTCAAATTGGAAATGATTATGAAGATGTTGAAAATATATGATTTGGACCGATCTCCGCGAGCAGTTAATAGTTGGACGACAACGCTTTGACTGGATTTCATTGCTATCTCGACTTGACAGTAGCTGATGAGTATTAATCAAATCTTGCTGCATTTACTATTGAAGCGGTGGTTAGAAGTTGCATTGTTCTTTCTCTGACTTACAGTTTTGCTACGTATTCTTATAGTCTTGATTTTGGTTTGTTCACTGTGATATCGATAGACATGCAAGAGAGATGGAAAGTTCTGTTCCGAAATTGGAAGATATTAATGACATTTCTTAACCATTAACTGAAGTGTTGACTATTTATATATCTATGTATTTCGTGCATCTTTATGTATCAATCTCTGATCTGACTAATGAAAACGCGGCTGGAATTGCATTGTTCTTCATTGTTCACTATTTCTGATATCTATGCAACTTTCAAGGTATTTAGTTAATGAATGCAATTGCCTCGGTACAAGCTTGTCCATCAAAACATAGAAATCTGGTCGATTGACATTCGTTAAAAATGGAATACGCAATTCCCTTACTTTATGATATCGAGGACATGCCACAATAAAATGATATAAATCTTCTAAACAGTTATTATCACAAAAGCTGCAAATACATTCATCGTATTCTCTTCGATTTTTGTATCTTCCAATTTCAGTTGCTAAGTCATGGTTTCCAGTTCTGAATTTCAATATCAGATTCATATTGAATTTTGAGCTATGGCAGTGCAGATAGCTTTTCATTTCACATTTAAATCTACTTAATTCCAAGTACCTTAGTCCTCTATGACTGTGCTTTGCTGAATCAATCCATTTCTCTCGAAAGTAATCTTTCAATCTTATATTAACCACTTTGTTAAAAGTCTTCTTCTCCATTATCTGATTATCAATCAAATGTGTTAGGTTAAGTTTTGTCAGCAGTTCTTGTATTCTCCAACACCAAGTTCCTTTGTAAATCCTATCGTTTACACTGTTATTAATTGTATGGAACATTCTATAAATATAGCTTTCCTTATTCATTCTTTGTATTTTATTCCAATATCTTAATGCTGATTTGTAGAAGTGGAATTCGATAGGTTTTATTCCGAATTCGCCAGTAAGGCAGTAATTCGGTGTAGATAACTTGAGATGAAAATCTGACTTATAAAATTGGTTCTGAATTTTATTTAGTTCCTCTAATTTATTATAAAACAGGAATTCACCACAATATCTCATTTTCGAAAGAGCAAGTGTCTCAAAAGTATCATTGATTATATTTCCTTCAACCTGACCGAATTCCTTTAATACTCGTGATGTTGAAAAAGCTGATCGTCTGCCTCTATTTTCTAGTTCCTTTATATGCATTTTATCATTTTTTGAGAAAAACATACCAAGATATTTGTACTCTTTTACTACCTCTATACTTTGAATGGAGTTATTAAAATTAATTTTTACTTCACTATATTGAGTTTTGTCCTTGACCATAATTTTTGTTTTGTTAAAATTTATTGTTAATCCATTATTTAGGCAATATTTTTGTACTAGTTTTATTTGTTTAATGAGACCTGTTTGACTTTCGCTCATTAGTAAAATATCATCAGCATAAGTCATGATAGCAATTTTCAGATCCGAAATACATACAGGATCTATGCGTTGCATTTCTTTATCAAATTCGTCTATCAGATCGTAAATGTATAAACCAAATAATGTAGGCGAGAGACTATCTCCCTGAGGAATTCCATTTGCAAGTTCAAAGGGCCTTGTTGTCTCTTGATTGAATAATATTTGAAATTTTTTATTATATATTAGCCGAATTATCAAGGTCGTTATTTTACTGTGTGGTAGGTAAGTTTCAATTTTTGATTTTAATATTCCTTTTGGTATTGAGTCAAATGCCTTTGACAAATCAATAAAGCAGATGTATAGTGGACAACGACTATTTGAATATATTTGAATTACCTCTCGTAATAGTAAAATGTTGTCTAATGCTGAGTTTCCTTTCCGAAAGCCAGTTTGCGATACATGAATAAAATTATTATCTTCCAGCCATTTACAAAGTCTGATGTTGATTATTTTGGTTAGTAATTTTTCAATGCAAGATGATAGATTTATACATCTGTAAGATGATATTAAATTCTTATCACCTTTCTTATAAGTCGGTATATTCCAGCTTATGTTCCATGGTATCACTGCATCATTTAATATGCCATTGAATAGGTGGCACAGAATTTCTGTCATCTCATTAGAATTTTGTTGAAACATTTCGTAAACTAGACCGTCAGGTCCACTGGCTATTGATTTTCTCGCCCTATTTACTGTTTCCATAATCTCTTGATGCGTTATCTCGCTTTCCAAAATAGGATCCTTGAATTTTGTCATCCCGAGATTTTGTATTTTTTCGGATATTACTATGGATTTTGATTCTAAGACTTGTATCTGTTTATTATTTTGTTCAATAAAATCGGTTGCTTTTAGTGAAGTAATCATTTTTTTCTTCGTTTTTTCCTTGTTTTGATTTATCAGGTCCCAGTATTTTTTCGAATCTCCTTCTAGTTTCGCTATCTTGAGATCTGTCATTTTTCTTGCTTTAAATAACTTTTTCTCTTTTTTTATTTATTGAATCGCTTTCTTTTTGCTTATTAACAATAATTCAAGATTATCTGTCGTTTTATTTTCCTGCCATTTATTCACTTGAGCTTTATATTCGCGTCTAATCTTCCTGGTCTCGTCTGAATATTTTATAGTTGCCTTATTCATTTTCTTTTTTTGTGATGCTTTTTTTATGTTTTCTAGCAAGGCTTCATAAATTTCTGAATTAGTAGCCTTTTGGCCAGCGTTTATATTTTGTAATAGTGAATTACATTCAATTTGAAAGAGGTTCATATCGAAGTTTGGTTCTGATTTACTTGGCCACTTGCATGGCCCTTTTATGCGTGTGAAAGGCATTCTCTTCTTATAAGTTACAGTTTCTAATGGTTTAGATTTCAGATTTATGGTCAATTCTATTCTTATTGGTGAATGGTCTGTATAAAGGGTAGGTTCGTCTATGATCACATTTTGTATATTTTCTACAAGAGATTCCGATATTATAACGTAATCTATTACAGATCTTCTTACTTCCATTCCTTTTAAACAGTGAAAAGTGCATTTCCCGCTTTCAAATCTACCATTTGTTATAATTAATTATGTATCATTACAGAATTTGATGATATCTTTTCCTATTCCATTTACAATAGTGTCATCCGATTTCCGCTTTGGAATATCAAGTTGTTCATTATCAGAAAGCAATCCTATCCTCCCATTTAAATCACCTATCATGATAACATTGCGCATTTTAAATTCTATGATATATTGTTTTATTTTCTCAAAATAATCATTTTCCTTGTAGCGTGACTCTCTGTTTTCTTTGTAGCAGATAATTAGATAGATATCTTCTTTTGTTTTCCTTTGCATATTTGTAAATTTTAAAACCAATAAATTTCCATTTTCGTTTTTTATCTCTTCAAAATTTCTGAATATATTTTGCATTGATTCTTTGATATAAACGGATACTCCCTTGATATTTCGACCAATATAATTTTTTCGCTTAACAATCGAGTGGTATCCCATATAATTATCTATCATGGGTGAACTTTCTTCATCTTTCAGGTGTGTTTCTGTGAAGCATATTATGTCATAATCTTTAAAGTCATTAACTAGATCAGAATTTTTGATCTTGTAATCATTCAAAGAGTTGATATTGACATAAAATATTTTTATATGCTCAAAATATTTGTCATTCTCATTATTATCGTCATCTGTCTCCCCTCCTTCTCTACTTACGTTAAAAATAAGGAGCAATTCTGCCGGAAGGTGGATACACTGCGTTGTCACTTGAAGTCTGGTTGCCGCCCTGCTGACCGTGAAGCATACGAGTCGGCACAAATCTCGGAAATTGTTCGTTGCTGGGGGTTCTTGTCACCCTGAATCTATCGTCTCTCAGCTGTTGCTGTTGCTGCTGTTGTTGTTCTTGCTGTTGGTAATGCTGATATTGATTGTATTGCGGCGGTTGTTGGCGATATTGTCCTTGATATTGATCGTAGAGATGTTGACGAGGTTGGTGGTAAGTATGATATTGATTTCTTGATCTTCGGAAGCTTCTTCGATCATGGTCTTGTGGTCTCCAGCAATTCTTGGCGATATGACCTCTTCTTCTGCAATTGTAGCATGTTGGGAGCCATCTCATGCCGCTTCTTTGCGTTGTTCTAGTCGGGATTACTTCAGATTCTTTGTTGTGTTGATCACTTGTGATGTGGTCGAGCCTCCTTTCCATGACCGTGATCTTCATCTCGAGGTTCTCGAACATTCTTTTAACTTCCTTTGTGTTGATGGTCTCCTCCTTCCCCTCAACCGTGCACCTTCGATGTTCATCATTTTGCCTCTCGTCGTTTCTTCTTCCATGATCTTGAGACTTCTTTAACTGACATATCTCCTCGTCTTGTCTCTTCATCTCGGTTTCGTATGATCGCATTGTGGAGAGAAATTCTAGACGTTCCCTATTGCAGTTTCTCAATTCGTCTGTCGTTATTGATTTGTGTTCTTCCATTTTGTCAATCTTCAGTCTTTTCTGTGTTAATTCCTCTTCGTAGTTTTGTAGCTGCTTTCTCAGTTCTTCTTCACTTGGCGGTGTGACCTTTATCTTCATACGTCTTCTGATCTTCTCAGACAGGCTAGGGAATGTTGTTGTCATACAGGACGCGCAGGTGTATTTTCGTTTGTATTGATATTTTCTGGAGTACTTGATCAGTTCGTATAACGGCAACTGTGTGCAGGTGATGTGGTACGCCATGTTGCACTTGTCGCATTGCATCATGTCCTCAGTCGCATTGTCTTCACCACATTTTTCGCATTTAACTTCATCGATTTGTACGAAGGTAGATGGAGATGTCGACTCTGGTGATGTCATTCCTGTAATGCAATTTTGAGAATTTTCGTAAATTAGAAGAATGATACGATTTGACCGATCTCCGTGATTCGTTTTAGTTGACACTCGTTGGAGTGTCTCTAATCTCAAATATCTCTCTCTCTCTCTCTCTCTCTCTCTCTCTCTCTCTCTCTCTCTCTCTCTCTCTCTCTCTCTCTCTCTCTCTCTCTCTCTCTCTCTCTCTCTCTCTCTCTCTCTCTCTCTCTCTCTCTCTCTCTCTCTCTCTCTCTCTCTCTCTCTCTCTCTCTCTCTCTCTCTCTCTCTCTCTCTCTCTCTCTCTCTCTCTCTCTTGTAGGTGTTCAATGGCAATCATTCTACAAGAACTAGCAATGACCGACAAAATAGATTTTGTAGGATAAATGTCAGTCAATTGTCAGTCAACGGTTCACAGTGTACTCTGTCTGAGAGAAGAAATTTCGTTGTGTCTCCTTGAATTATGTAAATAAAGGTGTGTATCATCAGAAAGCACATGAGCCGTGCTTTTAGCCAGACAATAATTCAAGATTGAATTTGCACTGATTTGTGACTTGCATTCGCCAACTTGCGAATGATAATTTTTATCTACCAATTGACAATGATTTTAACAAGTCTACGGGTTCGAGGTTGAAAAATTTCCTCCTATATCTTCATGATAGACGCTTTCTCAATGAGAGGGAATTGCGGGCTCTTGCGCCCCCGGATGACCCCAGAGACAGGAACTTTTACATCATTCCTAAAATTCACAAATCACCTTGGCCAAATGAATTCATGCCGCCCGGCAGGCCGATTGTTAGTGATATAAACAGTATATCGAGGAAGAGTGCGGCAATGGTGGAGCATTTTCTTGCTCAAATCGTTACACGTTCGCCCAGCTTTGTACGCGATTCCCTACACGTGATATCAATACTCAAGGACAAGATAGTTACCCCTAACACTATACTCTTTACGATGGACATAAAATCGCTCTATACGAACATCCCAATAGACGAAGGTCTTGCTGCAGTTAGCCGCGCTTTTTTTGAAGTATCCAGACAACCGCAGACCCGACCTAAATATTCTTTCGATTATGAGACTATTGCTCAACTCCAAAGACTTTGTTTTCAAAGGAGAACGCTTCCTCCAAATTCAAGGAGTCTCTATGGGTAGTGCGTATGGCTCATCGTTCGCAAATATCTTTCTTACCGAATGGGAAAGTGGCTTTTTAAATTTAGAAAAATCACCTGACTTATGGATTAGATATATCGACGACATCTTTGGCATCTGGAGCCACGGTGAATACGAACTTTTTTCATTTTTTAAAGTTGTTAATAATTTTCATCCGTCCATCTCTTTGACCTTGTCACATTCAAAAAGTGCCATAAACTTTTTAGATTTGGAAATCTATACAAATGGCCAGAGGTTAGGTCATCGAATCGGTTTTAAGGCGACTGACTCTCACAGTATTATTCCTCCCACTTCATATCACCCACGACACGTTTTTAAAAACATCGTGCAATGCGAATTATATAGATGGTGTATTCGGAGCTCAAATTACAAGGACTTTCAGAACACCAAAAGAATAGTCCAGCCATTTTGGAGAAAGAAAGGCTACACGAGAACACAAATTCGTAACGCTACAAAAACGATATTCCGACTTACACAACTCACTTATGAAGACTGGAGGCCAGGTTTCTTCTCATGTTCCGTTGCCGACTGCGAAGTGTGTCCTTTTGTCTCTGAAATTCATTCTGTAAGACAAGACAATAACTGTTATCCGATTTTACATAAATTATCATGTATGTCAGTGCAAGTAATTTATCTGATCGTATGCAAAAAGTGCAAAATGAGATATGTCGGCCAAACTACTCGTGAAGTTCGATCCCGGATCAAAGAACATTTAGACAATATCTATGCCAGACGTCATTCTTCTGTAGCCATAGAAATTGACAACAATAAAACCTCTAGAATGGAAATGAAGCTTCATGCAATACACAATAGTGGCACAAAAATCGCACGCATTTTCACTTAGAGACACTTGTCAACGGCTGTATCATTGGGTTAGAATCAGTCACATGTGCAATTCTAAGCTTTTCATTGGTGATCCTTGCCCCAACTTAGTTCCCCCGGATGTGCCGCGACCTTGAGTCAATTTCCATTCTAGTCAACTTCAGATAAACAATCTATTTCTGTGTCTGTAGCAGAACATTTCAGCATCTGTGGCATAGATAGCTTCTCCTTCTCTGCAATAGAACGATGCAACAATGAAGATAAGCTGAACAATAAAGAAACAATATGGATCAAACGGCTACATACCGCTGCACCAACAGGCATGAACAAGATTGTGAACAACACCAAACCGATCAATCTCGTCATACCTCACAGCCTTTGCAGCCAGCGAGTGATCAATCTGTGTCGAAGCATGATGCCTGACGTCAGAACCCAAGCAGCGTATCGAACACATAGAAATCTGCGATCAATCTTGAGATGATTTAACATTGAAGTATAAAACGTTGTGTAACAGTCATTTCATCGGACTTGTACGCGGAATTGATAAAGTTTAAATACGAAACCGGTCTTCCGAATCATTTCGTTTTCTTATATTAGCACGTGATAGCAGTAGTGCGAGCGGTACACGGACTTCTGTCCCTCTCTCTCTCTCATTTTATTATCATCAAATCATTCCACCATCAATCTGTGTTAAAGAATGGTTTACCTCCTTCACTTTTACGAAAGAAGGAAATTTTGATGAGCAGTGGGAATCCTGCTTTTAATCATGACTTTTTCAGAGCCACCATGGACTCTATTGGTGAAGAGTGGTCTCGCAGTGTTCTACAGTCGCTCAGACAACACTACGACTCCCTTGTGAATGACTCCATGGAGATAATTTCGGCTCAGCCAATGCCCGCCGATGTCCTTCAACGTTCTCTACGGCTTTCGGAGAAATGGGCTAGAAAGCAGCTCGGAAGAAAGCTGATTGATGACACCATTGCTGACGGCGTAGACTTCATCAACGCCTACCAGCTTCTTGAAGATGAGTCACCCGTTGTTGATCAGACACCTGACACGTTCCTTTCAATGATGTTCGGGTCACCGCCACGAGTGTTGAGAGAGCTGTTGGACCTTGGAACCCAGACGGATCCTCCTGGTACTGTTTCGGACTCCTCGGTTCAGGCTTTTGCGCCTCAGGATGTGGATGGCTCCGACTCATCTTCCAGGACACATGTTGCTTCGGCTACCTCTGTGGTTTCTGGTTCGTTGGACACTGCTCAAGTGTTTCCCGTTTGTAATGAGGACTCATTGGTAATGGTTACCGGTTCCCCTTCTGGTGTTTCTTCTGCTCCTACGGACACCTCCAAGGCTCTTGCGCCTTCAGTTGTTTCGGCATCTTCAACTTTGCACACTGTTGATTTGGATGCGTCTCCCGCACGGATGATCCAGAGCACGATAGTTAGTTGATGTCAATACTTTTTCTTCTGTGGAAGTCAAACCGGACTTGTGCAAGTTGGATTGCTCTAAGTCTGGTGTTGTTCTTGGCGACGATAATCTCGGAGGCTTGCCATCTTCTCTCAATGACTGTTCGGTCTTTCATAATGAGAAGTGTCGTTTAAGCTACCTTAAATGTGTTTTGCAGTCAATCAAATCGGTGCACCATTCCGTTTCCTCCTTCGTGCTTTGCTTATCGTATTTGGACGAACTGAATAAACCTACCACGAACTATTCTACGTGTAGGTCGGTCCTCCACAACGCTAGAAGAATTTTCCCAAACGCCCGTCTTGGAGTTCTTCCTTATCTCGTGCCTTCAACGGCTACTGATCCTTCCAGATCTGATATGATGGAGCTCAACGACAATGTGCGCAAGAAGTTGCCCTCCGGCTGTGAGATTGTCTCTGTTCCTGAAGGCTTCACCGTCTTGGATTCGTCTAGCTGGAGTTCTTCGGAGAAAGTTGTCATTTTCGACTGCATTAGGGCTTTTTTGGATCTTTAGCCAGTTGTTCTATCGGCACAGACACCAGACCTACTCGTGTGGCTGGTGGGAACTTCATCTGCACTTCCAATGAGTTTCCTATCTCAGTTTCTACGTATGAACTTCTTCGTCATACCAGCAAGTTTGTCCCTACTCCCAAAGGCAAATGCTGTCACCGGTCGATTATTGCGGGTGTTGAGGATTTCTTAAGGAAGCTTCAATGGCGTTCGGTCTTCTTCGGATCAGATTTTTCTGGGAGCCGCTTCCCATCTTCCAGTCAGCGCTATCCGCCCAAGAATCTGGTTCCACCTGCAGTTCTTGCCTCCTGTTCGGCCATCAGATCTTCGGTGACTAAACTCCTCCATCGGTGCAGGACCTGTTTTTCCTGATGACAATCTAACAGCAGCCCAAAGATCTGAACTACTTCGCCTTCGTACTGACAGCTCGGTAGTTGTTTCCCCAGTGGACAAGGGTAGTGGTTGGGCAATCATCCCCAACGGTCACTATGAGGCTGAGTCCTTTCGGCAACTATGTAATGAGGAGCACTACACTTTGTTGGATAGAGAGATAGACTTGCACGTCCGTGATCGCCTGAAGGTTTTGCTGTCATCTTTGCACGCTAGAAGTTTTATTACTAAACGCGAACTATCTGCCCTAGAGCCTTGCCGGCCTACAAGGCCACGCCGTTTCTACTTACTACCGAAGCTGCATAAGAGTGAGTGGTTGTATGAGGGTATGCCTCCGGGACGCCCAATTGTCGGAGATGTCAACAGTGTCACCCGCTCGTGCGCCGTTCTTTTGGACCACTTTTTGGCCCCTCTAGCTCGCGCTGGTAGGAGCTTTGTCAGGGATTCTCTCCACGTTATAAGCCTCCTTCAAGACATTGGTGTAAGCGACTCTTCCTTTCTTGTCACCTGCGACGTTGCTTCGTTGTATACCAATATTCCGACAGAGGCTGGAGTCTCAGCTGTTGCCAGAGCTTTTCTCCGTTCGCCTGATCCTTCTAGGCCTGACCTGTCGCTCCTGTCCATGCTGCGTATTATTCTGACATCCAATAGTTTTTGCTTTCGTGGCGACAGTTTTCTGCAGGTGCAGGCACCGCTATGGGTTGCCCCTTCGGACCCTCGTATGCGACAATCTTTTTGAATGACTGGAAGAGAGGGTGTACTCTTATCCTTTGCAGCCGCCCATCTGGCTGAGGTTTATCGACTATTTTTTTTTCGTTTGGGAGGCTGACGAAGCAAGCCTTTTTTCCTTTCGTAGACTTTGTAAATAGTCTCCTTCCCACTATCAAAGTTGATTTGTGCTTTGACGTTTCTAGCGTCCGCTTTTAGGACTTAGTTTTGTATAAATTTGAAAACCGCATTTTGTACAGGTTGGGTTTAAGCCCACGGACACCCACGCTATTTTAAGTCCGTCCTCCTTTCACCCTAGAACAGTATTTGATGGTATTTTGTTTAGCCAGGTATATAGGTGGTGTACCCATTCCTCGTGCTACAGTGACTTTGTTGCTACTAAACGTACTGTTCAGCCCTTTTGGAAACGGCAGGGATACTCGCGTTCTGCCATTAGAAGCGCTGTTCGCCGGGTTTTCTTTCTCACGGGCCAGACTCCTCAGAATTGGAGAACGGGTTTCTTTCCGTGTTCTTGTAAAATATGTTTTTATAGTCACTTTACTTGTACAGTTGTAAACTATCTTAGCAATAGTCGCTTTTTTCTATTGTACATAGGATTACTTGTCTCTCTGTTAACGTTGTATACTACATTCGGTGTAAGCGGTGCAATGTCGGCTACGTTGGGCAGACGTCTCGCTCTCTTAGCAAACGAATTTCTGAGCATTTATATCACATCCGTAGTAGGCAACCGACTCCTGTTGGCCAGCATTTAATAGTCAGTGTGTGCTGATGACTTCAGTTTTGTTGGGTTGGAACATTGCCCTCGTGAGTCCAAGAGACTTTTGAAAGAAAATGCTTGGATAACCCGACTCGGTACTTTGACCCCACATGGCTTGAACCAGACGTTGAACAGGACTGACCGTTTACATTTAGTGGTCCCCTTTAGTGAGTGTGCCAGTCAGGTTATTATGATGTGTAAGAACTCTCTGCCGGATATTCCTATTTGTCCATCCTTTAAGATGCATCCGAACCTAGAGAGGCTACTTACTTCTAATCGCTAGCCGTCCTTTTGTTCTTGTGATTTAATTTATACCATTTCTCCTTTTGATTTATCCGTAATACATATCACTCACGTTTGCCATTTATTTGCATGCCAGTATTATTTATTCGTACTATTTATGCTTTTTTAGTATTTATTTGCATGCTTTACGTTCTTGAGTTTACATGTTTGCATGCCTTGCTGGCTTATGGCTTTTGCATGTGATTTTGCATCATGTTTTATGCATGCCCGTCTTGGTTATGTTCATTGCATGCCTCTTTGGTTAAATGTTTCTTGCATGCCACTGTTAAGTTATGAACGATGCGTTTGCATTTATCAACTTGTGTAGATTCTAACGTACTTTTCGATTATTTTCAGTGGAATTGATAAAGCTTTTAAAGAATAAAGCGAAACCGGTCTTCCACGTCTGCCCTTTTTTCATTTCACTTGCATGTACCACTACTGGTTGGCTGATATTGTTTGGTTTTCGGTCGTGCTCGGTGTGTGGATCAAGGAGGTCACCTCGGTTCTCTCTCTCTCTCTCGCTCCCTCTCGCTCCTTCTCGCTCCCTCTCGCTCCCTCTCTCTCTC
>CAJQUW010005407.1:0-10000 GCA_907163375.1 Prostheceraeus crozeri | reverse complement strand
CTCTCCTCCTCCCCTCTCCCTCCTCTCTCCTCCTCCCCTCTCCTCCTCCTCCCCTCTCCCCCTCTCCTCCTCCCTCCCTCCTCCTCTCCTCCCCTCTCCCTCCCTCTCTCCTCCTCTCCCCTCTCTCCTCTCCTCCCTCCTCCTCTCTCCCTCTCCTCTCTCCTCCTCCCTCTCTCCTCCCTCTCCCTCCCTCTCCTCTCCTCCTCCCTCTCTCCTCCCTCTCTCCTCTCCTCTCCCTCCTCCCTCTCCTCCTCTCCCTCTCCCCTCTCTCCCTCCCTCTCTCCTCTCTCCTCCCTCCCCTCTCCCTCCCTCTCCTCTCCCTCCTCTCCCCTCTCCCTCCCCTCTCTCCTCTCTCCCCTCTCTCTCCTCCCTCTCCTCCCTCCTCCTCTCCCTCCTCCCTCTCCTCCCTCCCCCCTCTCCTCCTCCCTCTCCCCTCTCTCCCCTCCCTCTCCCTCCTCCCCTCTCCCTCCTCCCTCCTCCCTCTCTCTCCTCCCTCTCCCTCTCTCTCCTCCCTCTCCCTCTCTCTCCTCCCTCTCCCTCTCTCTCCTCCCTCTCCCTCTCTCTCCTCCCTCTCCCTCTCTCTCCTCCCTCTCCCTCTCTCTCCTCCCTCTCCCTCTCTCTCCTCCCTCTCCCTCTCTCTCCCTCTCCTCCCTCTCCTCTCTCCCCCTCTCTCCCCCTCCTCTCCTCCTCTCCTCCTCCCTCTCTCCTCCTCTCCCTCTCCCTCTCCTCCCTCTCTCCCTCCTCTCCTCTCCTCTCTCCCTCTCTCCCTCCCTCCCCTCTCCTCTCTCCTCTCCCTCTCTCCCCTCTCCTCCCTCTCCTCCCTCTCCTCTCCCCTCTCCTCTCTCTCCCTCCCTCCCCTCTCCTCCGTCTCCTCCCTCTCTCTCTCCTCCCTCTCCTCCCTCTCTCTCTCCTCCCTCTCCTCCCTCTCTCTCTCCTCCCTCTCCTCCCTCTCTCTCTCCTCCCTCTCCTCCCTCTCTCTCTCCTCCCTCTCCTCCCTCTCTCTCTCCCTCCTCCTCCCTCCCTCCTCTCCTCTCCTCCCTCTCCCTCCCTCCCCTCTCCTCTCTCCTCTCCCTCCTCTCTCCCCTCTCCTCCCTCCTCTCTCCCTCTCCTCTCCCTCCTCTCCTCCCTCTCCCTCCTCCTCCCCTCCTCTCCTCCCCTCTCTCCCTCTCCTCTCTCCCCTCTCCCTCCTCCTCCCCTCTCTCCCCTCCCTCTCCCTCTCCTCCTCCCTCCTCTCCCCTCCCTCCTCCTCTCTCCCTCTCCCCTCTCTCCCTCCTCCCTCCTCCTCCCTCTCTCCTCCTCTCCCTCCTCTCCTCTCCTCCCTCTCCCTCCTCCTCTCCCTCTCTCCTCTCTCCTCCCTCCCTCCCCCCCTCCCTCCCCCTCCCTCCTCCTCCCCTCCCTCTCCTCCCCTCCCTCCTCCCCCCTCCTCCTCCCCCTCCCTCCCCCTCCTCCCTCCCTCCCTCCTCCCCTCTCCTCCCCCTCCCCCCTCCCCCTCCTCTCCCCCTCCTCTCCTCCCCTCTCCCTCCCTCCCTCCCCCCTCCTCCCCCTCCCCCTCCCCCTCCTCCCCCTCCTCTCCTCCCCTCCTCCCTCCCTCCCCCCTCCTCCCCCTCCTCCCCCCTCCCTCCCCTCCCTCCCCTCCTCCCTCCCCTCCTCTCCCCCTCCTCCTCCTCCCCCTCCCTCCTCCCCCCCCCTCCCTCCCCCCTCCCCCCCTCCCTCCCCCTCTCCCTCTCCCTCTCCCCCTCCCCCCCTCTCCCCCTCCTCCTCCCCTCCCCCTCCCTCCCCTCCCTCCTCTCCCCCCCTCCCTCCTCCCCCCTCCCCCCCCCTCCCCCTCCCCCTCCCTCCCCCCCCCCTCCCCCCCCCCCTCCCCCCTCCCCCCCCCTCCCCCCCCTCCCCCCCCCTCCCCCTCCCCCCCCCCCTCCCCCCCCCTCCCCTCCCCCCCCCCCCTCCCCCCCTCCCCCCCCCCCTCCCCCTCCCCCCCCTCCCCCCCCCCCCCCCCCCTCCCCCCCCCCCCCTCCCTCCCCCCCTCCCCCCCCTCCCCCCCCCCCCTCCCCCCCCTCCCCCCCCCCCCTCCCCCCCCCCTCCCCCCCCCCCCTCCCCCCCCCCCTCCCCCCCCCCCCCTCCCCCCCTCCCCCCCCTCCCCCCTCCCTCCCCCCTCCCCCCCTCCCCCCCCCCCCCCCCCCCTCCCTCCCCCCCCCCTCCCCCCCCCCCCTCCCTCCCCCCCCCCCCCCCTCCCCCCTCCCCCCCCTCCCCCTCCCCTCCCCCTCCCCCTCCCCCCCCCCCCCCCCCCCCCCCTCCCCCCCCCCCCTCCCCCCCCCCCCTCCCCCCCCCCCCCCCCCCCCCTCCCCCCCCTCCCCCCCTCCCCCCCCCCTCCCCCCCCTCCCCCCCCCCCCCCCCCCCCCTCCCCCCCCCCCCCTCCCCCCCCCCCCCCTCCCCCCCCCCCCCCCCCCCCCCCCCCTCCCCCCCCCCCCCCCCCCTCCCCCCCCCCCCCTCCCCCTCCCCCCCCCCCCCCCCTCCCCCCCCCTCCCCCCCCCCCCCCCCCCCCTCCCCCCCCCCCCCCCCCCCCTCCCCCCCCCCCCCTCCCCCCCCCCCCCCCTCCCCCCCCCCCTCCCCCCCCCCCCCCTCCCCCCCCCCTCCCCCCCCCTCCCCCCCCCCCCCCCTCCCCTCCCCCCCCCCCTCCCCCCTCCCCCCCCTCCCCCCCCCCCCCTCCCCCCCCTCTCCCCTCCCCCTCCCCCCCCCTCCCCCCCCTCCCCCCTCCCCCCCTCCCCCCCTCCCCTCCCCCCCCCCCCTCCCCCCTCCCTCCCCCCCCCCCTCCCCCCCCCCCCCTCCCCCCCTCCCCCCCCTCCTCCCCCCCCTCCCCCCCTCCCCCCCCCCTCCCCCCCTCCCCCCCCCCCCTCCCCCTCCCCCCCCCTCCCCCCCCCCCCTCCCTCCCCCCCCTCCCCCCCCCCCTCCCCCCTCCCCCCCTCCCCCTCCCCCTCCCCCCCTCCCCTCCCTCCCCCCTCCCCCCCCCCCCCCCTCCCTCCCCTCCCCCCTCCCCCCCCCCTCCTCCCCCCCCCCCCTCCCCCTCCCCCCCTCCCCCCCCCCTCCCCTCCCCCCCCCTCCCCCTCCCCCCCCCCTCCCCCCCCCTCCCCCCTCCCCCTCCCCCCCCTCCCCCCTCCCTCCCTCCCCCTCCCCTCCCCCCCCCTCCCCCTCCCCCCCCCTCCCTCCCCCCCCCTCCCCCTCCCTCCCCTCCCCCCTCCCTCCCCCCCCCCTCCTCCCTCCCCCCTCCCTCCCTCCCCTCCCCCCCCCCTCCCCCTCCCCCCCTCCTCCCCTCCCTCCCCTCCCCCCCCCCTCCCCCCCTCCCCCTCCCCCTCCCCTCCCTCCCCCCCCCCCCTCCCTCCCCTCCCCCCCTCCCCCCTCCCTCCCCCCTCCCCCCTCCCCTCCCCCCCTCCCCCCCCTCTCCCCTCCCCCTCCTCCCCTCCCCCCCTCCCTCCCCTCCCCCCCCCCTCCCCCCCTCCCTCCCCTCCCCTCCCCCTCTCCCCCTCCCCCCTCCCCCCTCCCCCCCCCCCTCCCCTCCCCTCCCCCCTCCCCCCTCCCCCCTCCCCTCCCCCCCCCCTCCCCTCCCCCTCCCCCCCCTCCCCCTCCCTCCCCCTCCCCCTCCCCCCCTCCCCCCTCCCCCTCCCCCCCTCCTCCCCCCTCCCCCTCCCCCTCCCCCCCTCCCCCTCCCCCTCCCCCTCCCCTCCCCCCCCTCCCCTCCTCCCCTCCCCCCCTCCCCCTCCCCCCCCCTCCCCCTCCCTCCCCCCCCCCCCTCCCCTCCTCCCTCCCCCCTCCCCTCCCTCCCCCCCCTCCCCTCCCCCTCCCTCCCCCCCTCCCCCTCCCTCCCCCCCCCCTCCCCCCTCCCTCCCCCCCCCCTCCCCCTCCCCCTCCCCCCTCCCTCCCCCCCCTCCCCTCCCCCCCTCCCTCCCCCCCTCCCTCCCCCTCCCCCCTCCTCCCCCCCCCCCTCCTCCCTCCCCTCCCCCCTCCCCTCCCCCCCCCCCCTCCCCCCTCCTCCCCTCCCTCCCCCCCTCCTCCCCTCTCCCCCTCCCTCCCCCTCCCCTCCCCCCCCCTCCCTCCCCCCTCCCCCCCCTCCCCCCTCCTCCCTCCCCCCCCTCCCTCCCCCTCCCCCCCTCCCCCCTCCCCTCCTCCCCCCCCCCCCCCCTCCCCTCCCTCCCCCTCCCCCCTCCTCCCCCCCCCCTCCCCCCTCCTCCCCCCCTCCCCCCCCCCCTCCCCCCCCCTCCCCTCCCCCTCCCCCCCCCTCCCTCCCCTCCCCCTCCCCCCTCCCTCCCCCCCTCCCCCTCCCCTCTCCCCCCCTCCCCCTCCCCCCTCCCCCTCCTCCCCCCCTCCCTCCCCCCCCCTCCCTCCCCTCCCCTCCCCCCCCTCCCTCCCCCCCTCCCCCTCCCCCTCCCCCCCCCCCTCCCCCCCCTCCCCCCCCTCCTCCCCCCTCCCCTCCCCCCCCTCCCCCCTCCCCCCCCCCCCTCCCCTCCCCCCTCCCCCCCCTCCCCCTCCCCCCCTCCCTCTCCCCCCCCCCTCCTCCCCCCCCTCCCCCCTCCCTCCCCCCTCCCTCCCCCCCTCCCCCCCCCCTCCCTCCCCCCTCCCTCTCCTCCCCCCCCCCCCCTCCCCTCCCCCCCCCTCCCCCTCCCCCCCTCCCCCCCTCCCCCCCTCCCTCCCCCCCCCCTCCCCTCCCCCTCCCTCCTCCCCCCCCCCTCCCCCTCCCCCCTCCCCCTCCCTCCCTCCTCCCCCTCCCCCCCCTCCCTCCTCCCCCCCCCCCTCCCTCCCCCCCTCCCTCCCTCCCCCTCCCCTCCCCCCCCTCCCTCCCCCTCCCCTCCCCCCCCCCTCCCTCCCCCCTCCCCCCCTCCCCCTCCCCTCCCCCCCCCTCCCCTCCTCCCCCTCCCCTCCCCCCCCCCTCCCCCTCCCCTCCCCCTCCCCTCCTCCCTCCCTCTCCTCCCCCTCTCCTCCTCCCTCCTCCCCTCCTCCCCCCTCCTCCCTCCCTCCTCCCCCTCTCCCCCCTCTCCTCCCTCCCCCTCCTCTCTCCCCCTCCCTCCCTCCTCCTCCCTCCCTCCCCTCCTCCCCCTCCCCTCCCTCTCCCTCCTCCCCCTCTCCCCTCCTCCTCCCTCCCCTCCCCTCCCCTCCTCCTCTCCCCCCTCCCCTCCCCCTCCTCCCTCCCCCTCCCTCCTCTCTCCTCCCTCCTCCCCCTCCCCCCCTCCCTCCCCCTCCCCTCTCCCCCCTCCTCCTCCCCTCCCCCCTCCCCTCCTCTCCCTCCCTCCCTCTCCCTCCTCCCCTCCCCCTCCCTCCCTCCCCCCCTCTCCTCCCTCCCTCCCCCTCCTCTCCCCTCCTCCCCTCTCCCTCCCTCTCCTCCCCTCCTCCCCTCTCCTCCCCTCCCCCCCCTCCTCCCCTCCTCCCCTCCCTCCCCTCCCCTCCTCTCCTCCCTCCCCTCCTCCCTCCCCCTCCTCTCCTCCCCTCCTCCCTCTCCTCCTCTCCTCCCCTCCCTCCTCCCTCCTCCTCTCCCTCTCCTCCCCTCTCCTCCCCTCCCCTCTCCCTCCCTCCTCCCTCCTCCCTCCTCCCTCCTCTCCCCTCCTCCCTCCTCCCTCCTCCCTCTCCTCCCTCCTCCCTCCCTCCCCTCCCCCTCCTCCCTCCTCCCCTCCCTCCCTCCTCCTCTCCTCCCTCTCTCCCTCCTCCCCCCTCTCCTCCTCCCTCTCCCTCCTCCTCCCTCCCCTCTCCCTCCTCCCCCTCCTCCTCTCTCCCTCCCTCCCCCTCCTCCCTCCCTCTCCTCCTCCCTCTCCCCTCCCTCCTCCCCTCTCCCTCCTCCCTCCCTCCCCTCTCTCCTCCCTCTCCCCCCTCCTCCCTCCCTCTCCCTCTCCCTCCCTCCCCCTCCCTCCTCCTCTCCCCCTCTCCTCCTCCCCTCCTCTCCCTCCCTCCTCCCCTCTCCTCCCTCCTCTCCTCCCTCTCCTCCTCCCCCTCCTCTCCCCTCCCTCCTCTCCCCTCTCCTCCCCTCCTCTCCTCCTCTCCTCCTCTCCTCCTCTCCTCCCCTCCTCCTCTCCTCCTCTCCTCCCCTCCTCCCCTCCTCCCCTCTCTCCTCTCCCCTCCTCCCTCCCTCCTCTCCCTCCTCCCTCCCTCCCCTCCTCCCTCCCCTCTCCCCTCCTCCTCCTCCCTCTCCTCCCCTCCCTCCTCCCCCCTCTCCTCCTCTCCTCCTCCCCTCCCTCCCTCCTCCCCTCCTCTCCTCCCTCTCCCCTCCCTCCTCCCCCTCTCCCTCCTCCTCCTCCCTCTCCTCCCTCCCTCCTCCCCTCCCTCCTCCCCTCCCCCTCTCTCTCCCCTCCTCCTCCTCCCCCCCCTCCTCCTCTCCCTCCCCTCCTCCCCTCTCCCTCCTCCTCCCCTCCCTCTCCCTCCCTCTCTCCCTCCTCTCCCTCTCCCTCCCTCCTCTCCCCCTCCTCCTCCCTCCCCCTCCTCTCCTCCCCTCCTCCCCCTCCTCCCCCTCCCCCTCCCTCCTCCCTCCCTCTCCTCCTCCCCTCCTCCCTCTCCCTCCCTCCCCCTCCCCTCCTCCCTCTCTCCCTCCCCCTCCTCCCCCTCCTCTCCCCCTCCCTCCTCTCCCCCTCCCTCCCCTCTCCCCCTCTCCCTCCTCCCTCCTCCCTCCCTCCCCTCTCCCTCTCCCCCCTCCCCCTCCCCTCCTCTCCCTCCTCCTCCTCCCCTCTCCTCCCCTCTCCCCTCTCCTCCCTCCCCCTCCTCCCTCCTCCCCCTCCTCCCTCCCCTCCTCTCCCTCCTCCTCCCCCTCTCCTCCTCCTCTCCCCTCCTCCCCCCTCCCTCTCCCCTCCTCTCCCCTCCTCCCCTCCCCCCTCCTCTCTCCCTCCTCCCCCCTCTCCCTCCTCTCCTCCCCTCTCCCTCCCCCTCCTCCTCCCCTCCCCTCCTCTCCCCCTCCCTCCCTCCCCTCCCCCCTCTCCTCCCTCCTCCTCCCCTCTCCTCCTCTCCCCCCTCTCCTCCCCCCTCCCCTCCCTCCTCTCTCCCCTCCTCCTCCCCTCCCCTCCTCTCCCCCTCTCTCCCCTCCCTCCTCCTCCTCCCTCCCCCTCCTCTCCTCCTCCCTCCCCTCTCCTCCCCTCCTCCCTCCCCTCCTCCCTCTCCCCCCTCTCCCTCCTCCCCTCCCTCCCTCCCCCTCTCCTCCCCCTCCTCCCCTCCTCCCTCTCTCCCCCCCTCCTCCTCCCTCCCTCCCCCTCCTCTCCCTCCTCCCTCCCCCTCCCCTCTCCCCCCTCCCTCTCCCTCCCCTCTCCTCCCTCCCCTCCCCCTCTCCTCCTCCTCTCCCTCCTCCCCTCCCTCCTCCCCCTCCCTCTCCCTCCTCCTCCCTCCCTCTCCCCCTCCCTCCTCCTCCCTCCCTCCTCCCTCCCTCTCCCCCCTCTCCCTCCTCCCTCCCTCCTCCCTCCCCTCCTCCTCTCCCCTCCCTCTCCTCCCCCTCCCCTCCTCCCTCCTCCCCTCTCCCCCCCTCTCCCTCCTCCCCTCCTCTCCTCCCCTCCTCCCCCTCCTCTCCTCCCTCCCCCCCTCCTCTCCCTCCTCCCCTCCTCCCTCCCCTCCCCCTCTCCTCCTCTCCCCCTCCTCCTCCTCTCCCCTCTCCTCCCTCCTCCCTCCCCTCTCCCCTCCTCCCTCTCTCCTCTCCCCCCTCCCCTCCTCCTCCCCCCTCTCCCTCCCCTCCTCCCTCTCTCCCTCCTCTCCCCTCCCTCCTCCCTCCCCTCCCCTCTCCTCTCCCCCTCCTCTCCTCCTCTCCCTCCTCCTCTCCTCCCCCCCTCCTCCCTCTCCCTCCCCTCCCTCTCCTCCCTCCTCCTCTCCCTCCCCTCTCCCCTCCCTCCCCTCCTCCCTCTCCTCCCTCCCCTCCTCCCCCCTCTCCTCCTCCCCTCCCCCCTCCCTCTCCCTCCTCCTCCTCCCTCCTCTCCCCTCCTCTCCCTCCCCTCCCTCCTCTCCCTCCTCCTCTCCCCTCTCCTCCCCTCCTCTCCTCCCTCCCCTCTCCCTCCCTCTCCCTCTCCCTCCCCTCCTCTCCTCCTCCCCTCTCCCCCTCCTCCCCCCTCCTCTCCCTCCCCTCCTCCCTCCTCTCCTCCCTCCTCTCCCCTCCCCCTCCTCCCTCTCCCCCCTCTCCTCCCCCCTCTCCCTCCTCCTCCCTCCCTCCCCCCTCCCTCCTCCTCCCCTCCTCCCTCTCCTCTCCTCCTCTCCTCTCTCCCCTCCTCTCCTCTCCTCCTCCCTCTCTCTCCCTCCTCCCCCTCTCCTCCTCCTCTCCCTCCTCTCCCCTCTCCTCTCCCTCCTCCCTCTCCTCTCCCTCCCCTCCTCCCTCCTCTCCTCTCCCCTCCCTCCTCCCTCTCTCCTCTCCCCTCCCTCCTCCTCCTCCTCTCCCTCCCTCCCTCTCTCCCTCCTCCTCCTCCCTCCTCTCTCCCCTCCTCCCTCCTCTCTCCCCTCCCTCTCTCCTCCTCCCCCTCTCCCTCCCCTCCCTCTCCTCTCCCTCCTCCTCTCCCCTCCCTCCCTCTCCTCTCCCTCCCTCCTCCTCCTCTCCCTCCTCTCTCCCTCCCCCTCTCTCCTCCCTCCTCCCCTCCTCTCCCTCCCTCCTCCTCTCCTCTCCTCCCTCCCCTCCTCCCTCTCCTCCTCTCCCCTCCTCTCCCT
This sequence comes from Prostheceraeus crozeri, assembly GCA_907163375.1. Classification (NCBI taxonomy): domain Eukaryota; kingdom Metazoa; phylum Platyhelminthes; order Polycladida; family Euryleptidae; genus Prostheceraeus; species Prostheceraeus crozeri. The sequence continues at coordinate 1,363 of CAJQUW010005407.1, read as the reverse complement.
CCTCTCTCCTCTCCCTCTCCCTCCCTCCCCTCCTCCTCTCCCTCCTCTCCCTCCCTCCTCTCCCCCCTCCCCTCCTCCCTCCCCCTCCTCTCCCTCTCCTCCCTCCTCCCTCCCCTCTCCTCCCTCCTCCCTCTCTCCCTCTCCCCTCCTCTCCCCCTCCTCCTCCCCTCCTCCCCTCCCTCTCCTCTCCTCCCCCTCCCCCCTCCTCCCTCTCCTCCTCTCCTCCCTCCTCCCTCTCCTCCTCCCTCCTCCCTCCTCTCCTCCCCCCCTCCCTCCTCTCCTCCTCTCCTCCCTCCTCTCTCCTCCCTCCTCCCTCCCCTCCTCTCCTCCTCTCCCTCCCTCCTCTCCCTCCTCTCCTCCCTCCCCCTCCTCTCCCTCCTCTCCCCTCCTCTCCCCCCTCCTCCTCTCCCTCCCTCTCCCCTCCTCCCTCCTCCCTCCTCTCCCCTCCTCCCTCCCCCCTCCCTCTCCTCCTCTCCCTCCTCTCTCCCTCCTCCCTCCCTCTCCTCCTCCCTCCTCTCTCCCCTCCTCTCCTCCCTCCTCCCCTCCTCTCCTCCCTCTCCCCCTCCTCTCCTCCTCTCCTCCTCCCTCTCCCTCCTCCCTCTCCTCTCCCTCCCCTCCTCTCCTCCTCTCCCTCCTCCTCCTCTCCCTCCCTCTCCTCTCCCCTCTCCCCCTCCCTCCTCTCCCCTCTCCCTCCTCTCCCTCCTCTCCTCCCCCTCTCTCCTCCCTCTCCCCTCCTCCCTCCTCCCTCTCTCCCTCCTCCTCTCCCTCTCCCCTCCTGCTCTCCTCCTCTCCTCCCCTCCTCCCCTCCTCCCCTCCCTCCTCTCCCTCTCCTCTCCCTCCTCCCTCTCCTCCCCTCCCTCCTCTCCTCCCTCTCCTCCCCCTCCTCTCCTCCTCCCCTCCCTCTCCTCCCCCTCTCCCCTCCTCTCCTCTCCTCCTCCCTCCTCCCTCCCCTCCCCTCCTCTCTCCTCTCCCTCCCTCCTCCTCTCCCTCTCCTCCTCTCCCTCTCTCCTCCCATCTCCTCCCCTCCTCCTCATCCTCCCTCCTCCCTCTCCTCTCTCCTCCCCTCTCCCTCCTCCCTCTCTCCTCCTCCTCTCCTCCCTCCTCCCTCCTCCTCTCCCTCCTCTCCCTCCTCCTCTCCTCCCCTCTCCTCCTCTCCTCCTCCTCCCCCTCCCTCTCCCTCTCCCTCCTCCCCTCCTCTCTCCCTCTCTTCCCTCCTCTCCTCCTCCCTCCCCTCCTCCTCTCCCTCCCCCCCTCTCCTCTCCCCTCCCTCCTCCCTCTCCTCCCTCCTCTGCTCCTCTCCTCCCCGCTCCTCCTCCTCTCCTCCCTCTCCTCCTCCTAGCCTCAACCTCTCTCCATCTTCCTC
>CAJQUW010005405.1:0-26184 GCA_907163375.1 Prostheceraeus crozeri | reverse complement strand
CCCTGTGATTGACCCCTTTTAAAATTTTAGGAATTTAACAGACAATTTTTAGGAATTTCAGTGAAAAATTAGAATACTCTGCAATTGATATAACATTGACTTAATATCCCACATCTCATAAGACATACTGCTTTCATGGCAGACGAACAGATTTCACGAGAGACAAAGCCTATTCAACTCAGACATAATGCTGTTTTGAAAATATATTTTGTTTTTATTACATGTAGTGACGTTGAGATTTCAACAGTAATAAAAAATACAACAGTCATACAGATTTATGAGTTGGTCAAATGTTGATTTGTTGAATTGAAATAATGAATAGCCTCGTAATCGAGTTTCTGAACAGGACATGCGTCGTATAAGTATGCCTACGTTAATGATGATGATTACCTTCAAGCGCCCACTTTCCTTAATGTTGGAAAGACGGCAGAATATAGGAATCGTCCAATGATTCCAGTAAACTAGACTTGGATGGGGGAGCAGATAACACTTGACAAAGAGATGATTTTAAAAATGCCTCGTAAACGAGTTTCTGAACAGGATATGTAGTGTACAGTTATGTCTACGTTAACGGTGATGATTACTGAGGTATGATATCATCAAATAAAAGGACAATTTCTCCAGCAAAAACATGCACATCTAGCGCAGATCGCCTAACAAATTTAAACGAAATTATCCCTCAAAACTGTTTAAACTCTGAAATTAAGACATTACATGTCGTAATGATTGCACACTGTATACATATTTGGATTACGAAGTCGTTTTGTTGATCGACACTGATCTGAAGTTAAAATAATATTCGGATATACGTCATACACAAGGCCTCCGTGTTTTTATAAATTATAAGAGGTGCTGGATGAAAGAGAGAATAATATAGCAAGTACCGGTAATTCACCTCCCCGACGGCAATTCGATAGTGATCTATGGATTTTTCATATCATGGAGAGTCCTGGGTTCAAACATAGATCACTGTCGAATGCCGCCGGGGAGGTGAATTACTTGCTATAATATTCTCTCTAACATCTAGCACCTCTTATAATTAATTGTATAATTATGATTGATATAATGTAACGAAGCTAATTATTCCTACAAATTGTTTCTTATGGCTTGCTTAAGTCATTATTGAATTCAGTATGCTAAAAAAACGCTATTTTATTGCTTGATTTGACTCTTCAAAACCTGTATAAATAGATGAAAACACAGCATGAATTATATTATTTATACAATTTTTTTCACTAATGGCCTCCTCTTCACCCTTATAGCCAATTCCTTCTCACCAACAAAAGTGCAACAAACGTATAAAAAACAATGTAAAAACTTATCTCTAAAGTAATATACTGCGAAATTGCTGTTCAGCTTTGGTATTCAAAAAAGCGAGGAGAAACAAATCAATGATATCAGTGAACAGTAGCAATCGCTGATACGAACAGGTCTCCGTAAAAATCAATGAAACCTTTAGTGTGAATGGAAAACAAATTTATTCAAACTTGGTGTGAATTACCAGTATTTGAGGTGTTAATGAACTGGTGATCGATAAAATAATATGAATGAAATACGCCTTCGTAAAGGCGACTGCTACAACCAAGACGGAAGTACAGTACACACGCGTACGCTTTCACAATAGTCAAGTTTTTTGCTTCTTATTACCATTTAGGTCACTCTATATTTAGAGAATCTGATTTCAGGCTCGGGTTATCAATCTAGTTTGTACTGTCTATATGCCAGAAGAAATGGATATCTCTGCCATATCGGATCTTCGAACAGCTTCTCCGGACGAGGCATTTCCTTCCTGAAGCCACGTGGTTGCTCGTTATTTGCTTTCGCAGACTTTCTTCTTCTTTTCTAATTCAGTTATTGCTGAACGCTGACGTTTTTCTGTTGTTTCTGTTCTTGAATTTTCTGTGCGGCACTTGAGTTTTTCGGTCTGCTGATACCGCTGCTCGATACCTCTTAGAACCCTCTCTGAATGAATGCATCCATGCCTTTCGTTATTGGGATCGAAGTGGGATCGCCCTCCCTACGAATCTAACAACATCCTAAACAGACCTGGCACCAATTATGACGGACTGGGGAACAACGAGCAGGCATGTCTGTCACGAGGGTTTATTGGCGCTGAATCCGCGTTCAGGCTCTGAATTTCCAAGCGAAAAGAAAGAACAATCAGATTTCTAGTAAATTTTGTCAGAAGGAAATTTCGCGCAAACCGACTGCTGTTTTCAGATTTCCCACATTTTTTCCAATACGTATCAAGATCATCGGAAGGTCGATGGAATTCACCAGAGATCTCACAGATTCGTAACAGGTCCACTATCAGTATCGTATCAATTGAACGATTCCGAGATCAAATGTGGTAACTTTCTGACTATATCTTGTGATGGGAATTGTCTCGGCTCACGGGGCCAAATATTTCTTGTTCGGATGAAGCACTTGAAACGTCATACAGAACGGATCTTGTTTCGGTAAATGAGATCATCAAGTAAGCGACTATTTTTGAGTTAAAATGTTTTCACCTCACCGAATGAATTGCTTCTGATTACGTTGAGTCAAGAAATCTTGAAGTCAATAAACTTGCGTGCAGTTGCACCGATTTCAACAGGCCGGAATAGTGCCTTCTGGTTCTCTTTTTCTCCATAGCATTACTGTTTCGTAATCTACCTCCACAAGCATCAATAACTTCGGACTTGAAAGCGTTGGAGCAAGTTTGAGAAGCAGTTTGACATTGGATGAGTACAGCGCATGAGTCAATGGTGTTTCTGGCTTGGAAAGTAGAATGAGGAAATCATTCAATTGAGCCGTACTCGACAGTATTTCAGAAAATTCATGTAAATTTCACTCCAAGGCGATTTGCCAGAACAGATCGTATTCTTTCTATATCTAGCAGAATTCGTGGCACTGGTTTGTCTTTCAAATGATTGCAAATATTCCTTCAAAGATTCAAATTGACCAATATATACTCCCAGAAACATCTTGATGAAGTATTTCGTCTTTCACCTGCTTTCCAAGAGAATAGATCTTTTGAACAGGACCACCCTCCAAGTTAAGTAATTCTTTAAACACGGAAAGTAGTTCTTCCGACGTTGCCGCTGAATACTTAAAAAATGAAAACACATCCTGCAGGAACTCTTCAATACTCCAGTTTTCATTAGAATCAAGGCCATTCATAAATCCTAGTTTTCATAAATCCTATCTCATGACATCTCAGCACGGCATGAACGCTAACCTCTCTGCAATCAGAATGGCTGTAATATCAATATGTAGGTAAGATGAAAAAACCCAACTTTTGTAATACGAAATTTTAGGAATTTTTCATTTTTCACCAAATTTTAGGAATTTTAGGAGTAATCACACCCCTGTAATATTTGTCAAGAACCTAGTGCATGAAAATTGTAGACACAACAAGTAGAAACTGACAAATGTCAAACCCATGATGGACTAATGAATGAAACTTCGAAGAACAGTTTACTAAGAATGGATAAAGGTGTTCATGTTTATCATAGGTCCAAGCGCCTGAAATGTTAACCGTTGTCTTGAACTTAAGTTTGATAACCTAACCCGCCGACCCTTCGTATGCTGTAAGTTGATTCCAATGACGAACGGAGTCAACAGTGAAAAATATCGGTCTGTATTGGTGATGTATTGGCATCAGCAATTTAAATGGATTCCCACCCTCGCCTTTTGAAAAGATGTCATATCTTTACACAATCATTAAATTGGAGGTTTTCATTATTGTAATCCTTTCGGGTATTGAACATATTTTTAGAAACTAAGACTTGTGCTTCTCAGGAATGGACCTCCTTTGATCGGGTATTCGGGAAGTGGCACTGATGTACCGATAGTAGAAACATAGAACGCACTTGATTAGTTCGGATTGCACACAAATATCGGATTATTCTACGTTAAAGCAATTCCCCTAAAAATTTTGTTTCTTTCATGTAAACTAGTTATTCATTATTAAAGTGCGCGAGACATTTTTTATTGGTGGTGGGCAACAATAGCTATGCGTGGGTGTCTAATTGTCATCAAAATCTGTTACCACATTTATTCACGACAATATCTTTGCAATCCAAAATCTGTCACTAATTAATTCGCGTTAAACATCTTTATTATCAAATTGTTGACTACGCCACAGAGTCATTCATGTGTTACCAAAAATCAATTGTTTCATTGGTAATCGGCTTGTGTCAGTTGCTGGGTTGCAGTAGGTACAATATGGGTTATTTTGAACGGACACATAAATAAATAATTATCAAAACCATAGTTCCTATAACATTCATTCAACATATAATTTTGGTCATTGTTCCACATTAAAATCGGACAGCATTGGGCTATTATCACAGAAGAAGGACCACGACCCAATTCTATTGGTATTGGTGGCTCTCACAAAAAGTCTCAGTCTAAACCCAACAAGGTTGTTCATGCATTATTGACAGAGCAGAGATATATTCTAAGATTTACGCGTGTCTAATTGATCTATCAAAAATTCACAAATTGCTTCAAGTCTAGGCTAAATTAAGATCAGCAAGTTGAAATTTTTGGATGCCTGTAGATTGTCTAGGTACAGATAATCAATCTGACTTTTGCAACCTGTCATATCCATCAAAACACCTTCCGCTAATTATTATTTCAAAAAATCTATTTGGCTGAATTTAATAGTCAAACTATCACTAAAAATCTGTGAAATAGCGGTTTGCTCCTGCAACAATTATTGATAATTGCAAATGCCACATCACATACTTTCTTCTAGGCGGCTTGAGTTAGTAGTCATTGCATTATTCATGTAGCACTCAAGTGCAGCGAAATACAAACCGGTGTGTGTCTATTTCAGAATAAAAGAGGACTAGTTGCTTACAAAAATTAATTATGTTTTCACTTCTACGGTCCATTGACAAAATAGAAAGATAAATCATGGAAATTACGGTCGCTAACCCATTTACCGATGTAATTTTAACGAACGCAATCAAGTTCGAACAGCTGTAAAACGCGTGGGTTATCATTTTAAAAATGAATTAAAGCTGCTCGCAGTACCGAACAATACGTACCCACGTCGGGATAGGCAGTTTCAACACGATGACCCTTCTAGCCATAGAAATCCGATTTTTTGCTTTTGTTTAAGGGACTAGAATGGCCATCAGCTGATTTTGATGGCAATTTCAGCTGTTCGGTTCGGCGCCGAAATGTGTCAAGGACAAATTAAAGTGATAGATCCTATGAATTTGATGCGTTTTTCATTGAAATTGTTTATTCACAAGTTTTCTAATTACCTGTCTGAAATCAGTTTAAAGGAGTACGCCCATATGTGCTGATGGCTTTGTAAGAAATAATTTACAAGTCAAAATTAAACTTAAGGTAGTCATTAATAAAATTAATTTAATTAATTAATAAATTTAAAATTAATTAAATAGTCATTCTGAAATTATTCTTCAGTCAGATAATTTGCGAATAATTCATCCCACGTGCGTGTCAGCGCTGCAGTCCTAGATTTTTCAGAAGGTAACGCTGCCTGGAATTCCGTGAAACACTTTCAACTGTAATGATTTTGATTTGGTCTGTATGTCTGACAGCTAGGTCTGTCGTAGGCCATTCGTTGGTTTGCACTTTTTCTTGTTGCATGGTACGATATCAAAATAATTATTTTAGTGCACTGAATTTATTAACTATGTGTACTTGTGCCATTTCAAATGTTCGAGTCTCATTTCGGTTCTGTTTATGTAGAAATCGTTTTAGTACAGATCAATAGAGATCTCAGAGAAGAAATCTTACCTTGCTTTTTAGATATTTGCCATAGATATGTATGCCTCTGTCTTCTTAAGTATGTAGCAATCTGTTGGTTTATTATGCATGTAAGTATGTAGCAATCTGTTGGTTTATTATGCATGTTTGAATTTTAAATGCTAGTTACGGCACCGTAATTTAGTTTCATTCCTGTGATTTACCAAATGACCAAGAGGTTGTGTGTACAGAGCAGATTTTTGTAAGAGTATTTTTGTCCTACTGTACAGACGTGTTACACATAAAGAAGATCAAATTACATTTGAATATCTGTAAGTACAGAGCATTTTTTTTCTTTTTTTTGGGTTTATTCAACTAATCGCAAAGTTGAATATGGCAAATGAGAGTCATCAAGTTACAAGCTATCACGGCAGAACGGCTAAGTTGGACAATTTAAAAATGCAAGATGTGGTTAGGTGTTACGATGGTACAGGAGAATGTTATTGTATGGTTGGACAAAGTGAAACTTGTGGCAAAGTTTCAAGGAGTTAAGGATCTCAGCTGCATCGTTCCCCTGTTTCTGGAAGGTCAGGCTTTCGCTGTTTATCAGCACATGTCAGAGGATGACAAAAAATGACTTTGAAAAAATTCAGTCGACATTGAAAGATGCTTTTTCACTAAATCCAATATCTGCGTATGACAGGTTCAAATGCAGGGAGTGGGAACATGGTGAGTGTGTGGACAGCTATTTGTCGGATTTGAAGAAACTAGCTCAAATAGCCTGCATAGATGGTGAACAAATCATCAAATGTGCATTTATCAGTGGCTTGCCATCAGATGTAGCTTGCCAGTTGCGGAGCTCGTCTGAGATTTTGAAATCGGATTTGCCGGCGATTGTACAGCAGGCTAGGGTACTCATTTCGAATCGACTAAGTGCTACTGGGTGTGTTGGCGTGCAAAGAGCAGGGAAATTCTCTAAGAAAGCTAGTCCAGTTTGTTTCAAATGCAAAGGTAGCCATTATATCCGGGATTGTCCAAATGTTGAATGCTTTAAGTGCCATCAGAGGGGTCACATGGCAAACCGGTGTTTAAACGGCAATGGGAAACCATTTGCGCCGCCGGTTTCCCCAGAACAGGCGTAGAGGCGCTTCCGTCGTTGTTAGTGGTCATCAACGGGGTCGAGCATCAAGCGGTTGTTGATTCGGGATGCACCCAAACCATTGTGCATGCAAGTTTAGTTGATAACATGATTCCTTGCGGAGGTGTTGTTTATACTGTTGACAACCAGTATGTACCGGTTTTTTTGGGACAGGGTTTTGTTGATTTGACAGTTCGAGCCATAGTCGCTGAGTTTGAATTGCATAGTTATAAAGCAGATGTTAAGTGGAACTGCAGTCATACTTGGAATGGACTTTGTGAAACGCATTGGAGGCGTCAATATTAGTGGATCCGGGAAGGTATATTTGAATGTGGAGGCTCCGGAGTTGTTTAAGTGGACGCAAGTAGTGGGCGATTCGTTGAGTCGGGAGTGACAAATGCGTTGGTTGTTTGACGTCAGTTTCCATTAGTGATCAGTCTAATAGGCCAATTTGTTCAGTTGAGTCCGATTGTCGTAATCAATCATTGGTGGTTGATGATGTGGATTTTTCGGCCTGTTTTGACGGATCATCGTGGATGGTGCGGTGGAAATGGGCTAGTGGTGATCCGCCCGTCAGTGAGTTGAAGCGGTTTGTAACTATGCCGTGTCCAGGGAACATCAAAACGCTTTCGATGACGAAATTCAACAGTGGATAAGCTTAGGATGGTTGGAGCGGACAAACGAGTACCCCAAGGCAATGATTCCGCTGATGGCTGTTTACCAAGCCTACAAGAACAAAGTGCGACCCGTCTTGGACTATCGTGAGTTGAATAAGCACTTGTCCAGTCACACTGCTGATTGTGTTGTCTGCCAAGAATCCCTGCGCAAGTGGAGGAAGATGGGCAGCAACATCCAAATGCTTGACTTAGAAAAAGCTTATCTTCAGGTTCGTGTCAGTAGGGATTTGTGGAGCTGGCAGTGCGTGCGATATAATGGTGAAGTTTTCGCATTGACCAGATTAGGTTTTGGATTGTGCTCTGCACCTCGCATCATGAGTGCTATCGTGAACAAGGTCTTGTCATTGGAGGAGGAAGTGAGTAGAGGAACAGATTCATACATAGACGACATAATTGTAAATGAGGACGTCGTCCATGCTGAAAAAGTTGCGCAACACCTTTTAAGGTATGGATTGAAGTCCAAGCCATCCATGTTGTTGAACGGTGCTCGAGTCTTGGGACTTATGTGGTGAAGAAGGGAAGTAAATTTGTTTGGAGTCGTGGCAACAAACTGATTGTGAATGCAACATTTCCAATGACAAAGAGACAAGTTTTCGCTCTAACTGGGCAATTAGTTGGGCACTACCCTGTAGTGGTTGGTTGAGGGTCAGTTGTGGTGTTTTGAAGCGGTGGTGTAGTGAAAGGAGGTTGGGATCAGCCGGTGAGCTCAGAGATGGAAAGTGTCATTGTAGATCTAATTGAAAGAGTGAACAAGGATGATCCAGTAAAAGGAGAATGGGTTGTGCCTCAAACGGACAGTGCCACAGTTTGGTGTGACGCCAGCAATTTAGCAATCGGAGTTGTTTTAGAAATAAATAATATCGTGGTTGAAGATGCTTCGTGGTTGAGGAAGAGTGATGATGTACAGCACATCAACGTGGCAGAATTAGATGCAATCATCAGAGGTGCCAACTTAGCAAAGAAGTGGAGTTGCAAGAGGGTTAAGTTCATAACAGATTCTCAAACCGTCTACAACTGGGTTAAAAGGCTCCTGAACAAAGATGGGAAGATACGAACGAATGGACTTTCAGAAATTTTGATCAAGCGCAGGTTGGACATCATACGGGAGTTGAGTGACGAACATTTTTCAAGTTTTGACGTTTCTTTGGTTGAGTCGAAGAAGAACAAGGCCGACATTCTAACTCGTGTCAAGAGAGAGTGGTTGAATTTGATGAAGCCGCCTCAACTTTGTTGCGTATCACTATCAGGTGTTAATGAGATCATCAAATATGTACATTCAAAAGGTCACATGGGAGTGGAGAAGACGTGGCTGCTGGTGCAGCAAATAGATAATGAAATTTCGATGAATCAAGTCAAGGCTGTCTTGAAGAGTTGCTCACGTTGCTTATCAATAGATCCTGCACCGGTGCAATGGCCGCATGGCTCGTTAGAGGTATCCGAAAATTGGAGTCGTTTGGCTTGTGACGTCACGCATTACAATTCCAAAAAATACCTCTCAATTGTGGACTGTGGCCCTAGCCGTCATGTGATCTGGAGACGCATTTCAGATGAATCACAATCAGCCATATGTAAGGAAATGCAACAACTTTTTAGAGAATATGGTCCACCGAGAGAACTTCTGCTGGATAATGGAGCAACTTTTAGATCGAGAACTTTTGTGGAGCTGATGGAACACTGGGGAGTGGACATCCATTATAGATGTGCATATAAGCCATCAGGAAATGGCATTGTCGAGAGAAGCCACCGAACTATAAAAAGGATGGCAAGCAGAAGTAACGAAGATCCCTTGGAAATGGTTTTTTTTGGTGGAATGCAGCTAACATGTTAAAGTCACAAGAAAGAATTTTTGCGTACGATTGGCGAGTTAGAAGAAAATTGGGAATAAAAGAACAGAGTTGCGACAGAAAGCAAGTGCATGATGACATCGCAGTTGGAGATTTAGTGTTTGTGAAACCACAAAATGCAGATTGTACGTCAAAATGGCGGAAGGGCAAAGTGACCGAAGTAAACTCATCGACCAATATTTCAATTGATGATGTTCCTCGTCATATCAGTGACATCAGAGCAATTCCAAGTGTTGTTCCGGAGAATGATCGAGAAGAGGAAGCAACAAATGAAGTAAGCCGACGGTACAAGAATACCTGTGTTCTTCAATACAGACGATGTAGTGAGTTTTCCAACTAATGAAGCGGACTCTATACTTAAAATCAATGAAGTAAGTAGTGATCAGTGTTCTTGTGTTGACGTTGAACAACTTCTATGCAGTCTACTGAGAGACCTAGAAGAATTGGGTCAAGACCTAGGAAGTTTGATGACTATGAAATGTGATTAACTATTTTGTTGAACTTGCGTTCAGGGGGAGGTGTAATGATTTTGATTTGGTCTGTATGTCTGACAGCTAGGTCTGTCGTAGGCCATTCGTTGGTTTGCACTTTTTCTTGTTGCATGGTACGATATCAAAATAATTATTTTAGTGCACTGAATTTATTAACTATGTGTACTTGTGCCATTTCAAATGTTCGAGTCTCATTTCGTTCTGTTTATGTAGAAATCGTTTTAGTACAGATCAATAGAGATCTCAGAGAAGAAATCTTACCTTGCTTTTTAGATATTTGCCCATAGATATGTATGCCTCTGTCTTCTTAAGTATGTAGCAATCTGTTGGTTTATTATGCATGTAAGTATGTAGCAATCTGTTGGTTTATTATGCATGTTTGAATTTTAAATGCTAGTTACGGCACCGTAATTTAGTTTCATTCCTGTGATTTACCAAATGACCAAGAGGTTGTGTGTACAGAGCAGATTTTTGTAAGAGTATTTTTGTCCTACTGTACAGACGTGTTACACATAAAGAAGATCAAATTACATTTGAATATCTGTAAGTACAGAGCATTTTTTTTCTTTTTTTGGGTTATTCAACTAATCGCCAAAGTTGAATATGGCAAATGAGAGTCATCAAGTTACATCAACGAATGAAAAAATCATTATTCCTTTCTGTGCAAGCGCTGCAAAAAATGATAGACCGGTGACATTACGGCGTTATCCCGCCATAGCCTGCGACTACAGCACTGGTGGTGCGTGTGTCGTAGAAGTTGCCTTTGCCTGCAGTGCTGCTAGAAGCATCCGTCTACCATTACGGCTATTACTAAAACACACCGAGGGCCAAAATGAAAATTGCTAAAATACACCGAACCCCAAAATATCACATAAGGAGGCATTTTCAGGTCAAATATCCGATATAAATGGAAAGAGCGTGCTAAATAACCCTCTGAAGTACACTGACATCAACATCAACAGCTGACTCCTAGGAGAAATACAATAATGAAAAAAAGTTGATTAAATAAATCCACCGATAGCCATAACTTTCAGATTATAGAGTATCTCACCACAAAACTCGGCCCACACCTGCTCAGGATCATTATCAAGAGCGCTTCAAAACACAACAGCCAACGGGCAACTCTGGACGGAGAACCAGGCCTCCCAGTAAAAGTACTTGGTCGGCCGGATTCATCACTCGAGGTCGTTCCACCTTCGGATCTACATATGAAAATGACAGTTACACCGAGGGCCAAAACTTTGTCAATACTGCATCAATCTCAACCAAACTTGGCCCACACCTTCTCAGGATCATTATCAAGAGCGCTCAGAACACAACAGCCAACGGGCAACTCTGGACAGAGATACACCTCACGTAATTATCACATGTTTTCACCAATTTTACAGAACATTTTTTTCGCAACATCACTTTACACCGAGGGCCAAAACTTTGTCAATATTGCCTCAATCTCAACCAAACTTGGCCCACACCTGCTCAGGATCATTATCAAGAGCGCTTCAAAACACAACAGCCAACGGGCAACTCTGGACGGAGAACCAGGCCTCCCAGTAAAAGTACTTGGTCGGCCGATTCATCACTCGAGGTCGTCCACCTTCGGATCTACATATGAAAATGACAGTTACACCGAGGGCCAAAACTTTGTCAATACTGCATCAATCTCAACCAAACTTGGCCCACACCTTCTCAGGATCATTATCAAGAGCGCTTCAGAACACAACAGCCAACGGGCAACTCTGGACAGAGATACACCTCACGTAATTATCACATGTTTTCACCAATTTTACAGAACATTTTTTTCGCAACATCACTTTACACCGAGGGCCAAAACTTTGTCAATATTGCCTCAATCTCAACCAAACTTGGCCCACACCTGCTCAGGATCATTATCAAGAGCGCTTCAAAACACAACAGCCAACGGGCAGAACCCTGGACGGAGAACCAGGCCTCCCAGTAAAAGTACTTGGTCGGCTGGATTCATCACTCGAGGTCGTTCCACCTTCGGATCTACATATGAAAATGACAGTTACACCGAGGGCCAAAACTTTGTCAATACTGCATCAATCTCAACCAAACTTGGCCCACACCTGCTCAGGATCATTATCAAGAGCGCTTCAAAACACAACATCCAACGCGCAACTCTGGACGGAGAACCAGGCCTCCCACTAAAAGTACTTGGTCGGCTGGATTCATCACTCGAGGTCGTTCCACCTTCGGATCTACATATGAAAATGACAGTTACACCGAGGGCCCAAAACTTTGTCAATACTGCATCAATCTCAACCAAACTTGGCCCACACCTTCTCAGGATCATTATCAAGAGCGCTTCAGAACACAACACAACGGGCAACTCTGGACAGAGATACATCTCACGTAATTATCACATGTTTTCACCAATTTTACAGAACATTTTTTTCGCAACATCACTTTACACCGAGGGCCAAAACTTTGTCAATATTGCCTCAATCTCAACCAAACTTGGCCCACACCTGCTCAGGATCATTATCAAGAGAGCTTCAAAACACAACTACATCCAACGGGCAACTCTGGATCGGAGAACCAGGCCTCCCAGTAAAAGTACTTGGTCGGCTGGATTCATCACTCGAGGTCGTTCCACCTTCGGATCTACATATGAAAATGACAGTTACACCGAGGGCCAAAACTTTGTCAATACTGCATCAATCTCAACCAAACTTGGCCCACACCTTCTCAGGATCATTATCAAGAGCGCTTCAGAACACAACAGCCAACGGGCAACTCTGGACAGAGATACACCTCACGTAATTATCACATATTTTCACCAATTTTACAGAACATTTTTTTCGCAACATCACTTTACACCGAGGGCCAAAACTTTGTCAATATTGCCTCAATCTCAACCAAACTTGGCCCACACCTGCTCAGGATCATTATCAAGAGCGCTTCAAAACACAACAACCAACGCAACTCTGGACGGAGAACCAGGCCTCCCAGTAAAAGTACTTGGTCGGCTGGATTCATCACTCGAGGTCGTTCCACCTTCGGATCTACATATGAAAATGACAGTTACACCGAGGCCAAAACTTTGTCAATACTGCATCAATCTCAACCAAACTTGGCCCACACCTTCTCAGGATCATTATCAAGAGCGCTTCAGAACACAACAGCCAACGGGCAACTCTGGACAGAGATACACCTCACGTAATTATCACATGTTTTCACCAATTTTACAGAACATTTTTTTCGCAACATCACTTTACACCGAGGGCCAAAACTTTGTCAATATTGCCTCAATCTCAACCAAACTTGGCCCACACCTGCTCAGGATCATTATCAAGAGCGCTTCAAAACACAACAGCCAACGGCAACTCTGGACGGAGAACCAGGCCTCCCAGTAAAAGTACTTGGTCGGCTGATTCATCACTCGAGGTCGTTCCACCTTCGGATCTACATATGAAAAAGACAGTTACACCGAGGGCCAAAACTTTGTCAATACTGCATCAATCTCAAACAAACTTGGCCCACACCTTCTCAGGATCATTATCAAGAGCGCTTCAGAACACAACAGCCAACGGGCAATTCTGGACAGAGATACACCTCACGTAATTATCACATGTTTTCACCAATTTTACAGAACATTTTTTTCGCAACATCACTTTACACCGAGGGCCAAAACTTTGTCAATATTGCCTCAATCTCAACCAAACCCAGCAGGCCCACACCTGCTCAGGATCATTATCAAGAGCGCTTCAAAACACAACAGCCAACGGGCAACTCTGGACGGAGAACCAGGCCTCCCAGTAAAAGTACTTGGTCGGCTGGATTCATCACTCGAGGTCGTTCCACCTTCGGATCTACATATGAAAATGACAGTTACACCGAGGCCAAAACTTTGTCAATACTGCATCAATCTCAACCAAACTTGGCCCACACCTTCTCAGGATCATTATCAAGAGCGCTTCAGAACACAACAGCCAACGGGCAACTCTGGACAGAGATACACCTTAAGCAACGATCACATGTTTTCTCCAATTTTACAGAACATTTTTTTCGCAACATCACTTACACCGAGGACCAAAACTTTGTCAATATTGTCTCAATCTCAACCAAACTTGGCCCACACCTTGTCAGGATCATTATCAAGAGCGCTTCAAAACACAACAGCAGACGGTCAACTCTGGACGGAGAACCAGGCCTCCCAGTAAAAGTACTTGGTCGACTGGATTCATCGCTCGAGGTCGTTTCACCAGCGGATCTACATATGAAAATGACAGTTACAGCGAGGCCAAAACTTTGTCAATACTGCATCAATCTCAACCGAACTTGGCCCACACCTGCTCAGGATCATTATCAAGAGCGCTTCAAAACACAACATCCAACGCGCAACTCTGGACGGAGAACCAGGCCTCCCAGTAAAAGTACTTGGTCGGCCGGATTCATCACTCGAGGTCGTTCCACCTTCGGATCTACATATGAAAATGACAGTTACACCGAGGGCCAAAACTTTGTCAATCCGGCATCAATCTCAACCAAACTTGGCCCACACCGTCTCAGGATCATTATCAAGAGCGCTTCAGAACACAACAGCCAACGGGCAACTCTGGACAGAGTACATCTCACGTAATTATCACATGTTTTCACCAATTTTACAGAACATTTTTTTCGCAACATCACTTTACACCGAGGGCCAAAACTTTGTCAATATTGCCTCAATCTCAACCAAACTTGGCCCACACCTGCTCAAGGATCATTATCAAGAGCGCTTCAAAAACACAACATCCAACGGGCAACTCTGGACGGAGAACCAGGCCTCCCAGTAAAAGTACTTGGTCGGCTGGATTCATCACTCGAGGTCGTTCCACACCTTCGGATCTACATATGAAAATGACAGTTACACCGAGGGCCAAAACTTTGTCAATACTGCATCAATCTCAACCAAACTAAGGGCCCACACCTTCTCAGGAGTCATTATCAAGAGCGCTCTCAGAACACAACAGCCAACGGCAAACTCTGGACAGAGATACCACCTCACGTAATTATCACACATATTTCACCAATTTTACAGAACATTTTTTTTGCGCAACATCACTTTACACCGAGGGCCAAAACCTTTGTCAATATTGCCTCAATCTCAACCAAACTTGGCCCTCACACCTGCTCAGGATCATTATCAAGAGCGCTTCAAAACACAACAACCAACGGGCAACTCTGGAACGGAGAACCAGGCCTCCCAGTAAAAAGTACTTTGGTCGGCTGGATTCATCACTCGAGGTACGTTCCACCTTCGGATCTACATATGAAAATGACAGTTACACCGAGGGCCAAAACTTTTGTCAATACTGCATCAATCTCAACCGAACTTGGCCCACACCTGCTCAGGATCATTATCAAGAGCGCTCAGAACACAACATGCCAACGGGCAACTCTGGACAGAGATAACATCTCACGTAATTATCACATGTTTTCACCAATTTTACAGAACATTTTTTTTCGCAACATCACTTTTACACCGAGGGCCAAAACTTTGTCAATATTGCCTCAATCTCAACCAAACTGGCCCACACCTTCACAGGATCATTCTCAAGACCGCTTCAAAACACATCATCCAACGGGCAACTCTGGACGGAGAACCAGGCCTACGCCAGTAAAAAGTACTTGGTCGGCTGGATTCATCACTCGAGGTCGTTCCACCTTCGGATCTACATATGAAAATGACAGTTACACCGAGGGCCAAAACTTTGTCAATACTGCCTCAATCTCAACCAAACTTGGCCCACACCTTCTCAGGATCATTATCAAGAGCGCTTCAGAACACAACAGCCAACGGGCAACTTTGGACAGATATACACCTCACGTAATTATCACATATTTTCACCAATTTTACAGAACATTTTTTCGCAACATCACTTTACACCGAGGGCCAAAACTTTGTCAAATATTGCCTCAATCTCAACCAAACTTGGCCCACACACCTGCTCAGGATCATTATCAAGAGCGCTTCAAAACACAACAGCCAACGGGCAACTCTGGACGGAGAACCAGGCCTCCCAGTAAAAAGTACTTGTGTTCGGCTGGATTCATCACTCGAGTCGTTCCACCGTCGGATCTACATATGAAAATGACAGTTACACCGAGGGCCAAAACATTTGTCAATACTGTGTGCATCAATCTCAACCGAAACCTTGGCCCACACCTGCTCATGAGATCATTATCAAGAGCGCTTCAAAAACACAACAGCCAACGCGCAACTCTGGACGGAGAACCAGGCCTCCCAGTAAAAGACTTGGTCGGCCGGATTCATCACTCGAGGTGTCGTTCCACCTCCTCCGGATCTACATATCGAAACATGACAGTTACACCGAGGCCAAAACTTTGTCAATATGCATCAATCTCAACCAAAACTTGGCCCACACCTGCTCAGGATCATTATCAAGAGCGCTTCAAAACACAACATCCAAAGGGCAACTCTGGACGGAGAACCAGGCCTCCCAGTAAAAGTACTTGGTCGGCCGGATTCATCACTCGAGGTCGTTCCACCTTCGGATCTACATATGAAAATGACAGTTACACCGAGGGCCAAAACTTGTCAATACTGCATCAATCTAAACAAACTTGGCCCACACCTGCTTTCGTCAGGATCATTATCAAGAGCGCTTCAAAACACAACAAAATCCAATCGCGCGGGCAACTGTGGATCCGAGAACCAAGGCCTCCCTACAATAGTTACTTGTCGGCTGGATTCATCAACTCGAGGTCGTTCCCACCTTCGGATCTACATATGAAAATGACAGTTTACAACCGAGGGCCAAAACTTGTCAATACTGCATCATCTCAACCAAACTTGGCCCACACCTTCTCAGGATCATTATCAAGAGCGCTTCAGACACACAGCCAACGGGCAACTCTGGACAGAGATACACTCACGTAATTATCATCATGTTTTCAACCAATTTTACAGAACATTTTTTTCGCTAACATCACTTTACAACCGAGGGCCAAAACTTTGTCAATATTGCCTCAATCTCAACCAAACTTGGCCCACACCTGCTCAGGGATCATTATCAAGAGCGCTTCAAAACACAACAGCCAACGGGCAACTCCTGGACGGAGAACCAGGCCTCCCAGTAAAAGTACTGGTCGGCCGGGATTCATCACTCGAGGTCGTTCCAACCTTCGGATCTACCATATTGAAAAAATGACAGTTGACTCCGAGGGCCAAAACTTTGTCAATATACTGCATCAATCTCAACCAAACTTGGCCCACACCTGCTCAGGATCATTATCATAGGTGAGCGCTTCAGAACACAACAGCCAACGGGCAACTCTGGACAGAGATACATCCTCACGTAATTATCACCATGTTGTTCACCAAATTTACAGGAACATTTTTTTCGCCTACATCACTTTACTCCGAGGGCCAAAACTTTGTCAATATTGCCTCAATCTCAACCAAACTTGGCCGCACACCCTGCTCAGGAATCCATTATCAAGAGCGCTTCAAAACACAACAGCCAACGGGCAACTCTGGACAGAGATACAACCTCACGTAATTATCACATATTTTCACCAATTTTACAGAACATTTTTTTCGCAACATCACTTTACAACCGAGGCCAAAACCTTGTCAATATTGCCTCAATCTCAACCAAACTTGTCCCACACCTGCTCAGGACCATTATCAAGAGCGCTTCAAAACACAACAGCCATACGGCAATCTCTGGACGGAGAACCAGGCCTTCCCAGTAAAAGTACTTGGTATCGGCCGGGATTCATCGACTCGAGGTCGTTCCCACCTTCGGATCTACATATGAAAATGACAGTTACACCGAGGGCCAAAACTTTGTCAATACTGCATCAATCTCAACCAAACTTGGCCCACACCTTCTCAGGATCATTATCAAGAGCGCTATCAGAACACAACAGCCAACGGGCAACTCTGGACAGAGATACACCTCACGTAATATATCACATGTGTTTTCACCAATTTTACAGAACATTTTTTTCGCAACATCACTTTAACAACACCGAGCCGAGGGCCAAAACTTTGTCAATATTGCCTCAATCTCAACCAAACTTGGCCACACCTGCTCAGGATCATTATCAAGAGCGCTTCATAACACAACAGCCAACGGGCTACTCTGGACGGAGAACCAGGCCTCCCTGTAAAAGTACTTGGTCGGCTGGATTCATCACTCGAGGTCGTTCCACCTTCGGATCGTACATATGAAAATGACAGTTACAACCGAGGGCCAAAACTTTGTCAATACTGCATCAATCTCAACCAAACTTGGCCCTACACCGTTGCTACAAGGATCATTATCAAGAGCGCTTCAGAACACAAACAGCCAACGGGCAACTCTGGACAGAGATAACATTCCAACGTAATTATCACATGTTTTCACCAATTTTACAGAACAAATTTTTTTCGCAACATTACTTTTACACCGAGGGCCAAAACTGTTGTCAATATTGCCTCAAATCTCAACCAAAAACTTGGGCCACACAACCTGCTCAGGATTCATTCTCAAGACGCCTTCAAAAACACAACAAGCCAACGGGCAACTCTGGACAGAGAATACACTCTCACGTAATTAATCACATATTTTCACCAATTTTACAGAACATTTTTTTCGCAACATCACTTTACACCGAGGGCCAAAACTTTGTCAATATTGCCTCAATCTCAACCAAACTTGGCCCACACCTGCTCAGGATCATTATCAAGAGCGCTTCAAAACACAACAGCCAACGGGCAACTCTGGACGGAGAACCAGGCCTCCCAGTAAAAGTACTTGGTCGGCCGGATCATCACTCGAGGTCGTTCCACCATCGGATCTACATATGAAAATGACATTACACCGAGGGCCAAAACTTTGTCAATACTTCATCAATCTCAACCAAACTTTGCCCACACCTGCTCAGGATCAATTATCAAGAGCGCTTCAGAACACAACAGCCAACGGGCAACTCTGGACAGAGATACATTCTCACGTAATTATCACCATGTTTTCACCAATTTTACAGAACATTTTTTTAGCAACATTACTTTACACCGAGGGCCAAAACTTTGTCAATATTGCCTCAATCTCAACCAAACTTGGCCCACACCTGCTCAGTCGATCATTCTCAAGAGCGCTTCAAAACACAACAGCCAACGGGCAACTCTGTGACAGAGATACACCTCACGTAATTATCACATATTTTCACCTAATTTTTAACAGAACATTTTTTTCGCAACATCACTTTACACCGAGGGCCAAAACCTTTGTCAATATTGCCTTCAATCTCAACCAAACTTGGCCCACACCTGCTCAGGATCATTATCAAGAGCGCTTCAAAACACAACAGCCAACGGGCAACTCTGGACGGAGAACCAGGCCTCCAGTAAAAGTACTATGGTCGGCCGTGGATTCATCACTCGAGGTCGTTCCACCTTCGGATCTACATATGAAAATGACAGTTACACCGAGGGCCGAGACTTAGTCAATATTGACTAAGTCTCAACCAAACTTGCCTACACCTTCTCAGGATCATTATCAAGAGCGATTCAGAACACAACATCCAAAGCGCAACTCTGGACGGAGACACACCTCCACGTAATTATCAACAGTGTTTTCACCATTTTACAGAACATTTTTTTCGCAACATCACTTTACACCGAGGGCCAAAACTTTGTCAATATGTGGCCTCAATCTCAACCAAAACTTGGCCCCACACCTGCTCAGGATCATTACTCAAGAGCGCTTCAAACAACAACAGCCAAACGGGCAACTCTGGGACGGAGAAACCAGGGCCTCCCAGTAAAGTACTTTGGTCGGCTGGATCATCACTCGAGGTCGTTCCCACCTGTCGATCTACATATGAAAATGACAGTTACACCGAGGGCCAAAAACTTTGTCAATACTGCATCACCTCTCAACCAAACTTCGGCCCACACAACTGCTTCAGGATCATTATCAAGAGCGCTTCAGAGACACAACAGCCAACGGGCAACTCTGGACAGAAGATAACACCTCACGTAATTATCCACATGTTTTCACCAATTTTACAGAACATTTTTTTCGCAACATCACTTTACACCGAGGGCCAAAACTTTGTCAATATTGCCTCAATCTCAACCAAACTTGGCCCACACCTGCTCAGGATCATTATCAAGAGCGCTTCAAAACACAAACAGCCAACGGGCAACTCTGGACGGAGAACCAGAGCCTCCCAGTAAAAGTACTTGGTCGGCCGGATTCATCACTCGAGGTCGTTCCACCTTCGGATCTACATATGAAGAATGACAGTTACACCAGAGGGCCAAAACTTTGTCAATTACTGCCTCAATCTCAACCAAACTTGGCCCAGCACCTGCTCAGGATCATTATCAAGAGCGCTTCAGAACACAACAGCCAACGGCAACTCTGGACAGAGATTACAACTCACGTAATTATCACATGTTTTCACCAATTTTTTACAGAACATTTTTTTCGCAACATCACTTTACACCGAGGGCCAAAACTTTGTCAATATTGCCTATCAATCTCAACCAAACTGGCCCACACACTGCTCAGGATCATTATCAAGAGCGCTTCAAAACACAACAGCCAACGGGCAACTCTGGACGGAGAACCAGGCCTCCCAGTAAAAGTACTTGGTCGGCTGGATTCATCACTCGAGGGTCGTTCCACCTTCGATCTACATAAGAAAATGACAGTTACACCGAGGGCCAAAACTTTGTCAATACTGCCTCAATCTCAACCAAACTTGGCCCACACCTGCTCAGGATCATTATCAAGAGCGCTTCAGAACATCAACAGCCACGGCAACTCTGGACAGAGATACACCTCACGTAATTAATCACATGTTTTCACACTCAATTTTACAGAACATTTTTTCGCAACATCACTTTACACCGAGGGCCAAAACCTTTGTCAATATTGCCTCAATCTCAACCAAACTTGGGCCCACACCTGCTCAGAATCATTATCAAGAGCTGCTTCAATAACACAACAGCCAACGGGGCAATCTCTGGACGGAGAACCAGGCCTCCCAGTAAAAGTACTTGGTCGGCTGGATTTCATCACTCGAGGTCGTTTCCACCTTTCGGATCCTACATATGAAAATGACAGTTACACACCGGAGGGCCAAAACTTTGTCAATACTGCCTCAAATCTCAACCCAAACCTTGGGCCCCACCACCTGCTCAGGATCATTGTGGTTGGTGTTTATACCTTTAGGAAAGATATGTTGATTATTTGTTTTAGTTGTCTACTTTGCATTATTCTTTTTCGGAATTTAATGCATGCATTCGAACGCGTTGATGGTGCCTCAGAAAATATTTCGAAATTTTATGTGGAAGCTGTAAACGTGTTCGAACGAACTACATTTCAGAATGTCTCGCGCAGGTCATGAAGGTGTATCTAAAACATGGTTAAATCATGTGATTCAGGTCGTTTCATCACCGTTTGATGATGATCCTCAGGTAAAGATATCTATGAAGAATTTGGTTTTCAGCTTCACAAGACTTGATGACGCCACCTGTTGCAACCGGTGAATACGTGATCGTCTGAGTGAAAATTACCGACAACAGTTCTAATTGGGCGTTTACAAGTGCAACTCCAATCGTTAACACTTTTCGATCCATAATGAGTCAGGAAAAGAATGGACAAGGCAAGAAGCAGCGGCATGCCTTCAATATTCGTGCTTTCGAGCATCGTCACACAAATGGTGACAAACAGTGCAATTGAGATCAACGGCTAGTTAGCCAATGAGATTCAGTAAAAATTGTTAGCTGCAGTTGCTCCTTGTTCTACTTTGGCTTCCGCGTTTCACTGACTCTCAGAGGATAGCAAGTTGTTGATCTCAATGCACTATTTATCACGTTTAACTTAATTGTTGCTCGAATCACGATCATTGAAGACATGCCTTTGTTTTCATTGTTTGTTCATTTTCTTTTGGATTCCCTTTACGGGTCGAAAAGCGTCAGCGATGAAGTTGCATATATGTGCACGTAGCGTAAGAGTGTGAATAAGTATACTGAAAAAATGCTGTTCCCGCTGACACTGCCTGTCTGAACTTGTTTGTTATATGAAACAGCACATCAAAGATTCCAAATTTGAAAAACCAGGCGATTTTTCAAATAATGATCTACATGTATCTAACTTAAATGTGACTAAAAAATACGATGTCATCAAATTAGTGATGATAAATATTTCAGGTCAGTAACAGTGAGTGCTACCCACGTATCCTGTGTGATATGTGTCCCTCTGCAATCCGTGCAAGTCCCTTGGACGGTATGGGATATGATGAACGTTGAACAGTATAACAAACAAGTTCCGATCCTTTGTGCATAACTGAAACAACACTTTCTGTCACTTATGTGCTCAATAGGTTTTCGTTTCACTGGCTTCATATTTATGCCTCTCCAAAAAGAAGTTTTTGGTAATATGTAGTGGGGGGTGAGTCCGAGCGATTCCTTAGGAAGGCGGTGCCGTGTGATTACTGAATTGATCATGAAAAAGAGTTGAAGTCGGAAATGTCCAGGAACTTAGTCTCGAAAGCTGATAACCCCGTTCGTTAACAATGTTGGTTATTCAGACGTAGGTACAATTGTCATTCATTTGTGTAATAAATGATGTATTTCCAAGCTCCCCATCTATGTCGTCAGTATTAATCGCATTACTTCTATTTTTAACATAGCTCCTCGTACCCCTTGCGAATCGCTCACGCTGACCGCCCCCCTCGTGACTACCTGTCCTTGCCTTCAATGCATTGTTAGTGGTGCGCTGCCCCACGCCTCCTATGTTAATTGTGACGAGTGTGACGTTTAATTTCCTTGAGTTTGTCCCTGCAGTCCAGTGGACGTAATGAAATCAAGCTCCTCCACATCCCGTATCTTGAAGGATCCGACTAAGAGTGTTCCTCCTATCACCGAAGCTCGTCAGATGACTACTCATCGTACAGTCTCTTTCTCTTCTTAGTAGTCAACTTGTGGCTTCTGACTTCTCGCTGATTTAATGTTCTTTTTCTTACGTGATTCATTTGTGCTCTTTGTGTCATCAATTCGTACTTTCTGACAGAGAATTTGTTTGTTCCCTTCAAAATTTGATAAATAATTGGATAAGATGAAGGTGGCGTTTTGATATCTTCGAACGCCTATGCTTGGGTTATTGTACTATGTGTATTGTAGAAATTTGATACTTCAGTGTAACTTCATATCGTCCATCTTCACTTATTTGCAGGAACATGGTGGTGAAGTAAGTTTAAAATGACTTTCTGACGATACTAGGTACGACTGTGTTTCAGAGACATGGTGGTAAAATAATCACTGATGCAGGTACTATCATCTTCATACTGTGGGCTTAACGTCGATTTATCAAACTCAGCAATATTTGGTTACCGCAATTGAGAAATCCATTGATTCAGTAAATACTACGAGGTGCTCGTTCAGTAGTGCGCTATACTTACGCATTGAAGCTGCAGCTCGCCAAATTCAAGATAATAGTCTGTGCCTCAGAAGTGGGGTGAAAGATTGAAAAGGTTCTTGCTTCTTTGTTCAAGTTTGCCATTTAGTAATCTAAATTCATCATTTCATTTCACCCAGGCTAAATGGAACTGACTGCTCCTGCATCCATATGTCTATAATAAAGCATGTATTAATATTGAATTGTTCATCGAAGCGCTTTTCATTTCCTATCTGAATCTGACACCAACTTAAACTTCATTCTGATCTGAGTATAGCATCTCCCATGAGTAAATATAGGATCGATGTCTGCATGCATGCAGTGAATAGATACAGTTTTCTGCGGAGATTTCGTTCTGAGGTCCCAAAAATTTTTGAACAGATTATAAAAAGCAAAATTTTGTTATTGAATATGTTTATTACCGAATGACCAATTTATAAGTCGCATGAAAACATAGAGTATAGAGGGTCATTATATATAAGTTTCGACTCAAAAAATAGCCCATCTGTATACTTGAAAATTTTTATTCACAAGATTCAGTTTTGCAGAGTTACGTCCTGTGGTCCCAAAAAATATTTACACTTTTGAAAAAAGTCAAATTTGGCATTTATATAGGCCTAACTATACCGACATGACTCTCCTAAATTTAAGTAGTATGAAACAATTGGATATCAAAAGGAATGAATGTATACCCTAATAAGCACTAACAGCGGATATCAAGCTGATTTTTTCAAGGGAATCTCGTGATCCTATCTAATGGAGTCTTCTGGAAAAAGTCGCGAGATATTATTTGTGCTTTCTATGCTGAAATTTCAAGTTTTTAGTTCAATTTTCACCAGCATGAATTTATGATTCACTGAATTCATGTTTCATTTCATGAATCTGAATTGATATGGACCCATTTACATCTTTCTAAGTTAGTTGAAATTATAGGTCTTTGATTATGTTATTTTGCTCTACCAGTGGCAGATAAATCACCCACGCTTAAGAAGATCCTTTTGAGGTTGGGCATGAAAGCAATAGCAGGTCATCGAGCCACCAATTTAAGAAATATTACCTCTCGAAGGCTGTCATAATAGAATAGAATAGAAAATATGTTTATTCTCCATAGACAACAAGCAGAGTATGTACATAGGAATTGGCATGCAAGGGTAATACAATAATGTGAAGATACAACAATAACGGAGAAAGGGATCAGAGGACCCACAAGAAGGGGTATATGACTGGCCCGCACATAATTATATACATGTTTGTTCAAAAACCAGAAAGAAATTGTTCAAACACTAGAGAGTATGCGTGCTGTTGCGTAGCTACTCATAAAACTGAGAGAATTTATTGCGAACGGCATCTGATGCTTACTTTTCGATAACATTTAAGCAGAGTAGAGTTTTTTATCTACGTGGAGAATGGAGGTCAGGCTTCTAAAATGAGTCCACATTTTTTATAATACGACTTTATATTCTTTTTAATTCTCTAATTGATTTTCAGCTTTTTATTTCATTGGGACAAAATTCCAAGTAAGTATTTGAAATGTGCTAATTTTTTTGTTCTAATGTTTCTTACAAAACGCAATTTGAAGTTTTATTTTTTTAATTTTTTTTTTTTTTTTTTGAAAATTTAATTTAAATTTTTATTCTATCGACGTAGTCGATGATTCAACATAGTTTTGATAGATCGATGCAACGTGTTCTTTGTGTACTTAATTTTTGTATGCTAGCACAAAAAGTTAATATTTGATACATATGCCTACCTCGCAATATTCATATATTGCTCCCTCGCATAGAAATGAAGTTCAAGTGACAATCAGTAAAATAATACGGAACATTGACAATAACACGGAACAATCTGTAAAATAACATCACTCTCCTTCAGCATTATATACTATCATGATCAGTCAATTCCCGTGTAATTTCTTCAAACTGCTAAATGTGCATATCTCACATTTGGAAACATTCCGACTGCATCCCCATACGAGTTCATGTAATAAAATCGAAAGAGTAATACACATTGGGGATTATTAAATGCTGAGTACCCACTCTACCCTAAATATACTTACACTACGTCATCATGATAAGAGCAATGTTTGATTAATTTGATTCCTCTAAAGATGTAGCAAACGGACTAAAAGACGAACGCCTGAAAATGCCATTGACCACCCTTTAACAAACAGCTGGCTGTCCAGTTCCAGTCGTTAGCAACTTAAAGAAAGTGGAATATGGGATTTCTTGTGGTTAATTCAATGAAGTAGAAACAATTGCTCCCTCTCTCTCTCTCCCAACAGACGAACAACTCATAAAATCCATCATGCAAGCATTCAGGCCCCAATTATCTCACAGCTGAAGGACGGGCATCTGAGGAAGGTATGATTGGGTTTCACACCTTGCCTTCAAATTATTCAATTAAATTACAATAGAGAGTGGTTCATACATCAACAGAGATAGCAATCAGGCATGCGCTCCCCATTGACGATTGCTTCCTAGAACTGAAAAGATATAAAACAAGCAATTGTTACAAATCACAATAAAATGCTCTGCTGAAGATAGCTCGCAATGGATTATACAAGGAGAAGTTAATTTTAAAATAGGAACACTGGCACTTCGCGTTGAAATATGACCGAGAGCCATGATGAGCTAAATGGAATGATATCGACTACCTGAGGATCATCATCAAACGGTGGAAAACGTCCTGAATCACATGATTTACAATGTTTTAATACACCTTCATGACCTGCGCGAGACATTCTGAAATGAAGTTTCGTTCGAACACGTTGACAGCTTTCCCACATAAAATTTCGAAAATACTTTTCTGAGGCACCATCAACTGACGCGTTTCGTTATGCATGCATTTTAATTCGAAAAAGAATAAAGCAAAGTAGACAACTAAAAACAAAAAATCACA